>CAKAOH010040312.1:89467-127982 GCA_916701665.1 Sebastiscus tertius | reverse complement strand
ACAAGCCAAAAGCAACAAAGGAGTTGTTATTGCACGCAAAATGATTTACAAATTACCGTGTCATTCATAGGCCGTTTGGTGCAACCGGACTGGGATGTCGGAGGTTTTCTTACTCCTGTAACCGAACCTGGAAGTTCATGGTTTCACTTTGGTTCTTTATTGAATGAGCCTTTAAACACTGACTCATTATTTAGGCCCTTTACTATGTAACTGCTCAACCTTGGTCAAGCTGTTGAGCTGCAGCCAGAATATATAAAAGCTACTGAGCTCAGATAAGAAAGAGTCGAGATGACTCTCGTGTTAAATGCAGGAGTTGGCGTGACTAACTACAGACAGACATTACATGAAACATGACTGGAAAAGTGCAAAGTGACAGAAACATGCACACAAGCGCACACACACAACATTTAAATCCCCCTCGACACACATGCAAAGAATGAATACAAGTGCTGCAGTAAATCTGGAGCAATTTCCCTCACACAGACATAAGTTACTGAGTGCTTGTTATTTTACCCGGCATGTGACATGAGGCCGAGACAGAGGTGTCCTTTGTTTAGCTCACCTACAACCAACACGTTCTCCACGGCAACCGAGTGAGGAAACCCACAGGGCCGCTCGGGTTTCAGCCCAGACATAAAAAGAAATGTCCACCCCAGCAAGAAAATTAGCCAGGATGCCGTCAAAGCTGACCATCTGCTTCGGAAACTCATATTTCTGTAACACTTGCAGCCTTCCTGCTCTTGGGGATGTTTAAACAGCGGTGCCTGCAGCCCCACGGAAATACAGCTTTTAAATGAATAGAAGGCAGACTTGCCAACCGTGAGACCCTAAAAAAAAGGGAGGATTTCAAAACTGAAGCAGGGGGTCCTCCCCCAGAAAAATCTGAGTTCAGAGACTTTGTTTCCTGCATTCTGGTGACTTTTAAGAATGGAAATAACAAAATAATAAGTGCACTGCAACAGCATTTTAATGTTAAACTTTTGATTTTGCCTTTAACTCCCAGGAAAGAAAACTGAATAATTCGTCCCTCTGGTGTGAACATGGCATGTGAATCTCTATTCATCCGTTTTTATTTATTTTTGCACCTGCTTGAAGATTTCTTTCTCATAGTTCACTCCATTTCCCTCTCCGTCTCTCACTCATTGAAGGTCCTTTCAGACACAACACGACAACGGTACCACTGCACTCTGGCGAGTGAAGCTTAAACATGAGCTCAAACTGCGATGTGCTGCGAGCATAGACTGCTCTCCTCCGCCGGGAAACTACAGTTGGTGTAGCTCTATTGTCGTCCGGGTGGAAACAGTAGGGATTAAACACTACGTTCAGTTCCAGAAACAGGTTGAGATAACAAAAAGGAAAAAAAGTGTGAAAATTTGCCATAAATCGGGAGAAATACGGGAGAATTGTGACCCCGGGAGGAAACCGGGAGAGGGCGATGAAAAACGTGAGTCTCCCGGGAAAATTCAGGGTTGGCCAGTATTACAGAAGGTGCATGATTACAACATAACAAAGCGATGTCTGTACCAAAACGACGTCAGTCCAGGAAGCTGTAAAAGAAACAAGACTGCTTTGACATTTTGCTAAAATGCCTTTTCGTTGTCCTCCCTCGTGTACCGCTTTGCAGTCGGTGGCCACTCACTGCTGAATGACAGAGATCACTTTCAGTGCAATGGCCCTTAACACGGCACTTAGTGGCACACTCTAAGTGCTCAGGACTGAATTGCCTGATTGGACAACTCATCTCCATTTGTATGGTAATCCACAGAAGAGCGCCGTAACGACCCGGAGGCACATGTAATGGAATCTGCTGGATTTGTGTCTCGTTGGCGGTGACCCTGAGCTCAATTATAGGGCCGATATAATTCATCTACACCTCTATTGTAATAATCTAACAGTGCAATTATATCAGCCCTCATGCTACGGTATTCTATTTGACTCTATTCTTACTGCACAGTGTGTAGATGTGTGTGTTTTTTTCCCCCTCCAAACTGGGTGCTCTCTGCCAGACTTCCATGGTCTTCCTGGCACAGTATTGGTATAATTTCTGATTCGCTGTGATGCTTTCTCTGAAAATGGCCCTGGAGGAGCGATGCCAAGACTGCAGTTAAAAGACCCCCTCCTCTCCCCCTTTCTTTGCATCTTCTTCCCCCTGCTCTCTCCCGTCTTCTCTTTCTATCTGTATTATCTCGTCACCTATTCATCCAGCTGGGTATCCGTTAATCACAGTCACTGACTCAGTCACCCAACCCCCCCCCCAAAAAACCCATCCTCATCCATCATCAAACAGTTCCCTCGTTGCTCATAATTACGTAACTCGGGGAGTTACGGAGCAATTGAAGCGAACGGTAAAACAAGAATCGGTGTTTCCTATAATACGCCTGATCCTCTCCATCTCCTAAGGATGGTTGAGTTTTTCTGTCATTTCGGCTCGAACACTGCGGCACTAAAGAAAGCAGGCCAACATGGGATCAAACCAGTGACGTCCCACGTGCATCACACATCCCTCTAGTCTCAATTTCTTTGAGTTCTCTTGTTTACGTTTATCGATCCCACAACACTCTGGAGGCATTTAATAAAAAGCAGGGCGCTACAACTGAAACCTGCTCTGTGACACCGGGAGGGTACGTGTGTGCGTGAGAGAGGCACAGTCTCACTTTGTAACTACCTGCTAATTACACTCACACGGTAAACATGAAATTTGTAACCACACCACTGCAGGATATCATTAACTAAAAGGATTAGAGTGTAGTTCAGGCAGGAGGGCGTCTGCGGCTTCTCCCGATTGAAAATGGACTAATCTAAATGGGATACATCAATAAAACGGCGGAATAAAGTTGCAGGCACTTAAGAGCGTCAGCCTCTTTTGCTCAGGCTCAAAGTAGGGACGAGAGTCACTGGCTGGCAGCCAGCCAATAAATTAGAAGATAAGAAATATTATTCCACTGGCACACCAGCGGCTTGCAGCTATTTAAAACAGTGAGGTTTATTGATAATTAAATTACTTGGAGGAAAAAAAGACAAGACAAGAATAGAATGCTTGGAGGCGGATCAATAAGGAGATATTGTAGTGGATAACGCTGCAGCGGCAAGCAACACAGCCAGGAGGATGCAGTGTGTGTGTGTGTGTGTGTTGTATTCACAGTGTGTGTGTGTTGAATGTTTATATGTAATGTATGAAAGTATTAAATAGGAAGTGACTGATTGAACACCTTTGATGCTATTTTTTTGCGACAATCTTTCACATTTTACGGAAAAATAAGTTGATAAAGGAAGACACGTTCGTGTGTTGTGACCTTGAGGTTTACCCTGAATGTCTTGTGTTTTCAGGTGCTGAGCTGAAGTAAGATGGCCTCGGACAGGATGGCGACTCCTCAGAGCAGCTCCAGGCAGAGCAGCTCCAGGCAGAGCAGCTCGCTCTCTTCATCCCCAATGAGGCAAGTAGCAGCAGTCCGACCACTGGCTGCAACCAAGTCACTAAAACATCTGAAGTGGGCAGCAGCAATGAAATCTCTAATGATTTAGGTCTGTTAGGGTTACAGGTGCTCGGTTAGCTTTGTATCTTGTAAGGTCCACTTCAATGTATTTGCATAAAGATAGAAGATAGTAAGAAACATGCACAGATTCTCAGATACTCTGATTTGTTTTCTTTCTTTTTTTTACTTTTAAAGGCTATTGAAGGTGTATTTTGTCCCATCGTAACCCTCGGGTGCAACATGACTGATTGTGGTGAGATGTCGAGCAGGATCTGCTCACATCCACACAGTCCTGAGGAGAGGTCTAGTCTGGCAAAATAAGTGAAAACACCTGTGAGGGCTGTGTAGGGACTTGAATAGAAACGTTACTAATGTGTCTACTTTGTACTGAAATAATGCAACGGTTACCACACGGATTATTATTAGCACAAAGTTTAATACAGACAGTCTCACACAGTCTCATGTTAGTATTAAACACAGTGGTGCCGAGCTGTAGATGATCCCCATGTTGACGACACTTTTCATATCCATCATGACACACACACACTCATACAGAAACACACACCCAAACACACCCAAACAACATACTGACAATAATAGCCGTGATAGGAAGAAATAACCCTCCTGTTTCATCTGCACATGAGGCACCCCCCCCCAAAAAAGGCAGCGCACTTTGGCTCCTATCTCCTTCTGATAATGCGCTGTAATGGTGGCAGCCGCTGGTATCACGGCAGCTCTCACAGGAGCAGAGATTGAGGTTTCACAGTGTTGACGGGGTCTAGTTGTGTCATCGGTCGTCCTCGCTGGTTGGCGAGGAGATGAATGCATCACAGAGATGTTTGGTAGCAGATTATAGGCTGCTGTGAAGAAGGCACGTCGTGTTTGGTTCTCAGTGGTGCGTGAGTTGGAGGACACAAACAGAAATGCATTTATACAACTGAATCAACATGAGACATTTTAGGAATTACTTCATGTGCTCTTAATCACAGAAGAATCACCAGACTAATTGTCTTAACTGCCCACAGCTGGTAAAGTCACCGCAAAAATGTAAAATCTTACCAAGTATTTAACACTAAATATAAGACACAAATATAAGACACAATCACAATTTTAGACCATTCATCTTGGATATCTTGAAAATTACTACTTTTGAGCATTACTGGCTTATTATGACACACAACACTTCCCAATACTAGTGAAATATAGTCACTGATCACACTTTTAAATACACCTGGTGGTCAGACAGAAAACAAATAACTGAATAAAACCCCCACATATCCAAAAAACAACATTCAATCATAATAACAATCTTAAAAATGAATAATTTAATCTCCGCTATAACAATATATAATATGATCCTTATCATATTTGTTAACAAATATGGAATTTAAACATATGTACTGATTTAATGAAGACTTTCTTGAATGCATCACTTTCCTTTCCTACAATATATTAAGCTCGTCTTTGAGACAGCTGCATAAAAACACTTTATGTGCAAGTCGTGAAAACCATGGCAACCAAAAGTCTCTCCCACTAAAAAGAGCTCTTAAGATCGCTTTGATTACTTAAAGCAGCAGTAATTGATTTTTTTGCCACTATAGGGGGTAAACACAATATATTATCATAAAATAAAGTTGTTGTGGCTAACTCGTCAGCAAAAAGTTAACTAGGCTAACTAAGCCTTCAGTAGACACAGAACATTATTATTATTCATTAGGAGTCGCGTTTCTGGCGATCCTACAAATATAAGTCCAATATTCACTCTCGTTTTAGCTCCGTTTTGGTCTCCACTAAGTCCTGAGGGTGGATTCTGGTTCTTTAGCTGCTAAATGCTCCATTTTGTTTAGCAGCCAGTTGCTTATTGTTGGCATGTAAAGTTGGATGTTGAGGCTGCGGTGTCGATGAGAGCAATGAGACTGAAAACAAACAGTATAATAACATTCTGTAAAAACAAAACAATGAGCTGAAAGACGCTAAAACTCGTAATAATTTCATCCATTGAAATGAAACTCAGACTAAAATGAACTTTAGATGGTTTGTGTGTATGTTGAGAAAGGGTGAGGCAAAAGGTAAAATCACATCCTCACCTCCTTCATATCAGCCGTGGGAAATATTTACCGGCTGATGTTTGCTTAGAGTTGTTGGTTCAACACCACCAAACCAATATATCGGTCTCAGTCAGGATCCTACATCAACTCATTAAGTCAACAGCAGGAAGTGCAAAGGTCAAAACCAGGGTGACAATGCAAACACATACACAAACCCACCACACTCCCTTCCACGCACACACACACCTGGAAACATCTGTCCACAATCGGATTCCATATTTGAGGTCCACATCTGCGCTCAAAAGCTGGAGATTGAAACCAAAAATCCTGAAAAATCTGTGAGACACATGCGGTCAAGATGCAAAATGTGCACATACCAAACAATCAGAAACTGAAGCGAAAACAGAGCAGCGCTGCCAGCCACGTTGACAGTGAGCGCAAACCGATCCCGCAGACCCGAACTGGACTCTTTGCACTGTTGAACCATCAACCAAACAGCCTTCGTCACAAGCCGGAGGCCAAATCAGCAACTGCCAGTTTATTTGTTTGACATTTCACAGCCAAAGAAAACACCCCAAACCCATTGTGTGTTTTCAAACCTTCATGGCTATCAATCTTTAAATAAACTGATTGCTCCTTGACTTCCAGAAATGTCTCTTCTTGGAGATACATAAGACAAAACTGTTATCACACAACAGTGATTTACATCTTTGTTGTGAATGTGTCAGCTGCTGATACTTAATGGGAAAAGCCTCCTCGTCAGCTGCTGCGGTTGAGAGTATTTTAGTCATCGATAACACATTTGAATATATAACTTCTGACAGTTCTGTGTTTACAAATGCTTACACAGCGTCGCAGAAGACACGCAATGAACGCCCTTGGATATCAAATCAGTACAGCTGTCACGCCATACATAGAGCCAGACACACACACACATAAACAAACACACACATAAACAAACAGATCATCTGTGACTTGCTTTCTTTGTCTGTCCCTCCAACATAAATCCTATTCGTGCAGCACATGGCTCAGTAAATCAACTGATGAAAGGAGCCAAATGACGGAATCGTATTAAAACAAATTGCAAACACAGATGCACTCAGTTGACAAACATCTCCACAACAGAACCGGACCGGCTTGTCTGGACAATCTAAAGGCCTCGGGTTACAGTCTGAAAGAGGCTCGGCACAGTGCGCTGCAAGTGAGCAGGTTAACCAAGTTTCTGCGCCATCATTTGTCTGTACGTTTGTCTTTTTAAGTTGCGGATTCACATGATTCGACTGTTATCAGGCCATTAAATAGGCGCTATCAATCGTTATAAGCACCATAGATGTGGGTCATTAGGGGCCTACTACACCTACTACGTTGTAAAAGTGAGCAACAAAACTACAACTTCTTTAGGTTTAAGCAACAAAACTACAACTTCTTTAGGTTTAGGCAAAGAAACGGTTAGGTTTAGGCAACAAAACTACAACTTCTTTAGGTTTACGCAATAAAAAAACAGGTTTAAGGAACAAAAGTACAACTTCTGTAAGTTTAGGCAAAAACAAAAACACTTGGTTAAGTTTAAGGACTTCCGCTTCTGCTCCTGTCATAATTACTACGGTCGCTGTCGTGTTCTTTTATATCTTCTTTTGGTGATCATGTGAATAGATGATAAAATCTACTATTGGGTGTAGTAGGCCCCTGTCGACCCACATCTAAGGGGCTTATATCGACTGATATCGCCTATTTAATAGCTTGACAACAGTCTAATCGGCTGGCGGATTTGTGTTTGCAGCCGATGCAGAAATGTTGGAAGTTACACAAGTGTGGGTTTGCTGATGTGAGGGAAAGACTGAGAGAAAAATGGAACAAACTCAAGGCAGAGACGAGTCAGCTGCAGATGGTTTGAGACAGAAAAGGAGAAGAATCCACAGTATAATGTCTTGCACATATGCCTGTAGTAGGTGTACTTTTATGTACTCTAACCAGGCATGTGTGAGGGCCGGAGCGTGAGTCAGAAAGAACAAACGACGGAGTGAATTAAGAGACAAAGAGACAGAAAACAAGAGAGGAGCAGGCTCAGTGTGCTGTTTTAGGTGAATCTGGTCTTGGCTGCACATTAGAGGCCGTCTGAAACATCTGGGAGTCAGATGTCTTCCCCCGTTGCCAGGACTCAACTGTACCAGTCAGAGGCCACCATATCCCATTACCACACGCTACTTCGGGAGGAGCTCCGACCCGACCTTCACCCAGAATATCAAGGCGTGACTTGCACATTTAAAAGTACCATTAGCCATATGCTTTTACTATTTCCTTAGCTCATCTGTCAGCTCTTTACACAGTGAGGCAGCGTTTTGTAAAAACTCCCTGAAGATTTCGGTGGAGCTGTGTTTGTTCAGAGAGTTCTGTTCACCGATGTTCTATAGTTCGAGGAATGCATTAACATCCTATTTGGTCTCTCTGTATATATGCCTCCATATTTAATTCTTTCTGGGACAAGAGTGTCCTTGTTTCCTCCTCCAGTCGAAGCCAAAGCCACAATGGTCTGGTCCTGAAAAACTCGCAGCTCATTCTGCCCACATTTCCATCCACTCGGCCCCGCTGGACTGCGGTTCTGTTGTGGTATTTGAGAGAGATTTCCATTTGTTCATAAGTGACATCAGGCGTCAGACTGTGATATTCATGAAAAGCAGACGACAGTGAAGGCTCCTTCCTGCTCATAGTGTGCTGAATGACTTCCATATCAGACAACAGTGGGAAGAACACTCCAAAACAAAAATACTAACATGAACTAACACATGTTGCAATATTTCTTTTTTCAAACAAGCTGCTTGGCCTGCAGTCAGTGGACAAATCCAGATGTCGTGATAAACCCCCAGAGCCGGATAGTCTCTTATCCGGTTCAAAAGTTTTCATTTTGTTGACACCTAATGTGAAGATTAAGCTCCGGCGGATTTTGGCAAATACAGTAAAACAAGCTTATTTATTGTAGTGATACAAATGAGTGCGAAATCAGTTTTAGGAGCAGTGCGGCACGAAGTGAGGAAAGGATTTGTCCATGAAAATGTTTAAGCTTGAGCAAAACATCCATGCTTATCTCGAAGCTGCATTGTGTGCATGATAGGCCTATTGATATACATATGTGGAGATATACACTAATAGTGCATATATCAGCCCAGTCGCACAGCAGTTTGTGAAATAGTCATGACATTTTATGTATTGATTTGTGTACATAGACACGAATTTCCCTTTTTTTAATGATGGTTTGTATGTCATAAATTCTTATGTAATCCACATAATTATGTACCGGGAAGTATAGAGAGCAGTGTAGGAGGAGGCCGGGGTGGATGGGAGGGTCAAAAAACATCGGATTTTCACTCAGGAGACAGGTGTTCATGTCCTGTGTGAAACCAGAAGTCAACGTTGATTTATTTGTCACGTAACTTTTGTTCTTAGGTTACGGAACTTCTGGTGTTATTTTAAGCCAATCCACGATCTTTTCCTAAAACGAAGTAGTTTTGTTGCCTAAACCTAACCAAGATGATCTTTTCCTAAACCTAACTAAACTAAGTACTTTTATTTTGAAAAGACTGGAGCGGAAATTGACAGGTGCGTTATATGTTGCTGGACATTTGTAGGAAAACGCATGAAAAGCACGTTGTTGAAAGTTGTGCTGAGCTTCACAAAAAAAAGGGAAATTCATGTCTATGTACACAAATTGAACAGACTGAATTTCGTTACTATATCACATACTGTCGTGAGACTGTGTTGCATATGTTCTAGATAGAAGTAAAGTTTTAAAAGTATCAGCAACAACTCATTATTGTGGAATACAGTCATTCTTAAAGTGATTTAAATGTCAGTTCTTTTTGTTCTTTGTGAATCACTTGGCAAAGTTGTGGTGTGGTTAATCCCCATCAATGAATTCATTCTGCCATATAGTTGGAGATGTTGGAAACATGGCTATTTGTAGTGGACAAATAAGGGTATGTCAAAATTTGAGAGCTCTAACACAAAAATTCAAGGACTAAATAATTTAGTTAGAGCTGCAATAAATTATTTTAATTGGTGGTTATTCTGCCCATTGTATGTCTCAATTAACTGATTAATAGTTTGCCCTGTAAGATGTCAGAAAATATTCAATAATGTCCATCATAATTGCCTGAAGCCCAAAGGGACGCCATCTAATCAATTGTTTTTTTTCTGATCAACAGTCCAACACCTTCAGTTTACTATCAAATAAGTAAATTGTTTCAATTTAATGACATTTAGATCCATCACCACACCCTGGTCAATATAAAACTCAATGTAAAACCTCCCCCTTTCTTGTGTTTTCCTCTACCGCGGTGCATGGAGCACATTACCTGTATTTTACGACATGTTAATTTCACACACGTTCATTAAAGCGGACTGGACCACACAGGGCGTCTTCACTTTAATTCAGAACATCAGCGGCCGCCCAAAGAGAAGCGGGCATTGCTCGACCTGTGCTCGTGATCTATGAAGTGTTGTACGTAGTTCCTGAATCACTTGAAGCCTCCAGCGATATGTAGAACAAGCCCAGTAATGGCCAACCACCCCTGAAGAGCAAACTAGTTCCTGCTGTGCAATAACTGCCATACTTGAGTGACAACAGGTGCTCTGCTGCTGTTGCTGCGTCTGCTGCCCGCTGCCCCACACTGTGAGCTGGTGCAGTATGTCGGGACTATCACTGTGGTTTAAAGCACATTTATATTGCCATTTGTTTTCATTATCTTCATGATGCGATTAGCGAATGACCCACAGACAGCACACGCAAAGAGATGAATGCTTGCAGTGATGCGGACGTGGTTGCTGTTTTTAGCCTCAAACAAAGTGACTCACTTCCTGTGATGAGGGATTCTGTTAGAAGCCCACATTTGTGCTGCACCGAGTGATATTTTTTCTTTCTCTTTGCTTGGCGAGGGTTTCCCTCAGCTGTCAGCCGATGATTCCATCTTTAAAGCAGCCGGATGTCACGGAGTGAAGATATTACTGTAAGGTTCATGTGATTGACATTTTACGCTTGAATATGGAATAGAAAGTCTTCTGAATTTTCCCCTTTAGTGGTCTGTGATCTATTACCCAGTAAGCCGGTCTAAAACACAATTATCTTTATGCAAATTGTTCTGTTAAAAACATGCTTTTCATTGTATTCATGTTGGCTGGAACCTGATAGTTTGTTTTTCTGAAATCCTGGATTTGGCTAAAAGAATCAATGCTTCTCTTCTTCTCTTTTTCTGTTTAGAAAAACAAATACAAGAAAACATTGTGGTTACTGTGTGTGTGTGTGTGTGTGTGTGTGTGTTTGGCCACCTATGGGGACACATTTCAGGCTAAAGACCACTTCATTGGGGACAGCTTGTCCAATTTGGGACAAGAGCCATGTTGCCATTTGGGGAAAAGCAGATTTTGGGGTCAGTGGTCAAGGTTAGGATTAGGGTCAAGGTCAGGCAAGTAGTGGTTATAGTTAAGGTTAGGGTCCCCAGTCCCCAGAATGTAAGTCGATGTAATGTCCCCAAAATTCAAATAAGTAAACGTGTGTGTGTGAGGGATGTTGGTGCATGTTAAAGTGCATAAACAAACCAAATACTGTTGAACAAACATTTGACCAACAGCTTTGTTTTTTGACTGAACTCTGCGGGCGCATGGTTTCAACAATCTTTTTCATAAAATAAAATAAATTGATTTAACCATGCAATAGCATCAGGAAGGCAACAACAACAGCAACAACATAAGGCTACTGTTTGAAAATCAAAGAAAACATTTATGAATCCGATCACTCACAGCACTAGCAGAGCATTAAGAAACCAAACTAAGTGACATGTTCTGTCTATCTGTCTATCGATGTCCTTCACTCAGTTTCAGCACTATGGACAGTGCCGCACCCACGATAACTAATCATTTTGTTGATTTTGCTATTTTTCTATAGATACATAAAGCTTAAACATCTTAAGCAATATTGTTTAGCTTTAAAACACAGATACAATTCATTAAAACATTATACCAGACTCCAAAAGTTACCTGGGCAACGGCCACCCCGGCCTCCTTGCTTACATGGTATTCCGACTTTCCGACTTGTAAATAGTGTTAAAGAAACAATATACTGACAGCGAACGCTTTAAAACGGGTAACAGCAGTCCAAATTGAAATCATTGGAGCCGTGGCCCGTCTACTCCTCCGGTGTGACCGATAGCAGTTAGCGTCGTTAGCCTCTGGTCAGCAGCAGTAGCTGGAATCACTTCACCAGCTGTGTGTCTCAAATACTCGCTGCCTTGATAACCCAGCTGCACACGGACCACAGAGAGACGTGCTGAGGGTTCTCAGGTCGGGTAGAATCTAACTTTAACGTTATCGCTGTTGATCCAGTTCGTCAGCTTTCTTCCATGGCTGCAGAAGGCTGTGTTTGCGTGCAAATTTGTTTTATATGTTGCAAAGGGGTGTTGAAATGGGCCGTGGATGGGACCACACTGATCCAAAACAAAAACAGACGTTCTGGACCAGAATGGAAATTTCAAAGGGGAGCACACTGACTGTAGCATTGTTGTCAGAGAAGCCAGTATTTCAATTTAGCATGTTTCCTTAATCTCTGATGACATATCATGGTCATTTTATGATTTAATACAGTAAATACTTTACATATTGGTCCTTTAAGTCAACATCCAGTCAGACTTTGTGGAAAGCTCTGATATATCCGAATTGGCACTTAATAATACGGATATACTGTAGTGATATATTGTAAATGCACAATATTTTAACCCTCACACAACCAACCATCACAACTACATGCCAAGTTATAACCTCAACCCTAAATCCAACTCACACAGACGGAGTCTGAAGGCACAAACCTCTCTCTTCCATAAACGTGGAGTTGAGTTCAGGGCCGGGCGATAATGGAGCTGAACAGTCAGAGCAGCAGCCTCGCAGTGACTCATCCAGCAGAACAACTCTCTCTACGTCACTCAAGCACATGAAAAAGTTGAGAAAGTGAATCATCTAAAAGCTTAAGTTATCATTTTCACCTGAAGTGTTACAGGAAGTGTGAGCTCACTGTGACAATAACTCAGCACCTGATTCCCTCCGTAAATCAACCCCCTTTTATTTTTTGGAGTTATATAACTCTTCCCTTTGATCTTTCTTCCAAAAGTCCAACATTTTTCCTCTCGGTTTATGTTTGTTACAATGCCAATTTCAGATTAATTCATTTTCCATATATTTATTGTTTTTGAGACACGCATTGCAATCTCTTTTTCTTTTCTTTACGGATAAAGCTTTTGATATTCTATATTTTTCTTATTTTCAACAAATCCCACGCCAACAATGTGTTAGTACGTCTCTCAGTACTTTCCGTCTTCCCTTTCATGTCTTAAGGCACTCAAAGTTCTTGCACGCCATAAAGTTTTATTGACAGCTGTGTAGGATCAAAAACTCCTCACTGTGAAACAACCGCAGATTCCTTCTCAATTTGATTTCAAGTTCAGTCAGTGCAAATCAGGTGAACATTAAAGGTAATTTCAATTCACTTTTCTTTAATTAAACAAATATAACTTAAGCCTGATTAAATTTCCACCACAATAATATTTCAAAAGCACCGTATCTCCCTCTGATCTAATCATAAAACAGAGAGAACATTGATATCAAACACAGACATGAATAGACTTATACAAAAATCATACATGCAGTACCATTTCTAAAAACAAAAACAAGGACATCAGCTCTTGTCTCAGTTTCCTGACAGCCAGCAGCAGATGATGACGCTTCATCTCCACATCAGGATCCCTGTCTGTCTGTCTGTCTGGGATAATAGAGCTGCTGTCGCCTGACCCTCTCTTGGCCCCGCATGTAAATATTTGTCATTCCCTGTGAGCTGAAGTGCACCGCTTCCCCTCCTTTGGAAAACAAGCCTATTATTATCATCTTTTTTTTTCTCCCCCCTCCCGTGGTGAGGGGAACGTTTTGTGGCTTGATGGGCGTGTAAATCAAGACGGGTTCATCCTTATATGATGCTGTTATATAACGGTGGAAAATGGTTTGAAATGGGTCTGGTATGAAGAGGATTTTGCATATTATTGCACATTTTTAGATTGATTTGATTGTTTGTTTAGACATTTTCAGACTCAGAGTGTCACTTTGGCGCTATTAGGAAACACACGTCATAAACTGACCTTTTCTTTCTTTGTTTCTGTGTCATCCAATTTGGTTTTCTACGAAAAAGTGTGTAGGTTAATTGGGTGAAATGTACGATGCCGATTAAGAGTGGAGAGCTCTTTCCATCTCCTCTTCTGGTGATCTTTGTGGCTCACGTATAGTTTGAGTCACTGTTATTCACCACTCTGTGATTAATTTCTAACAAGAGATATTTTGAGAGCCGGAGTGGTTTTTAAGAGGTTTTTTTTCAAAATGTGAGAAAAAACACCGAAGCAGGGTTCAGCATTATTTTATTTGCGAGGAACATTTAGGAGAAATTAATTCCTTTAATCGCCTGGATTTAAACTAAAACTCGTATCTCATCCATTTTCAGAAGTCACGATGATCACTATGAAGCCATTTACCCCACTTAGCAGAACAAGCTCCATATTAATGACTACCGCACCGTGTAACACCGTGCAGTTATTTATTCCAGTCTACGTTCACAGCTAATTACATCTTCATCCTTTTTCCAAATTGAGGGAGATTTATTTGCCGGGGTGAATTTTGAACTGGCGAGCTTCCTCGCTCTGCATCCTACAGATTTCACTACTTTTGCATTATTATTCCACCTCCTCACCTGACAGGTGATTGACTGAATGTAAAATGTATATACATATACAGTATGTGTGTGCACAGTGTGTGCATTTGGCCTCCATTCTCAATATTTCTGAAAAATATTAAGTGAGAGCTCTGAGTTGCAGAAAAGAATGTGCTTTTTAATTTAGTTTTTAATTTTTTAATTAAAACGTCAAGTGACAGACTGTGTTACAAGTTTTCTGAAATGTTATGATTAAATATGCAAATGAGGCATTATCTTATTAAATATGTACTAATTTGCATACATTTCCAGAACAGAAATCTGATCATTGAATAAAGCCAGGTTATTTGTATCACTCCATAAATCCGAAAATACTATTAACAGCCATAAAATATCCATTTTTGCCATGTTTTTATGAATATAATATTCTATAAATCAGGCTATGAATGATGTATGAACAAAGCTCTGTGTAATAAACTTCAGAATATAGATAGGAATGAAACTGGGAAGTTTGGTGAATGTAAGTGCTGCTTAGAAAACGGCCTTTAAAGATATGGATCGTAAAATTTCATACATTTTGCAAGATACTACCGGTGAACAGGATAAAAAATGTTAACTAATAGATATCACCACTTCCCAGTTGATTATTTACATTAAGACAATAATTATTTTGTATTACAAGTTTTCTGAAATTTGATGTTTAGATATGCAAATGAGGCATTATCTGATACTAACTTTTGGTAAATTTAGGAGAAATCCACAGTTGCAAATAGATAAATAAACACCTTAATGTGTATTTTGGATGTTTTCTTTCCACTAGTCTGAAAGAAGGCATGTTATAGAAGAAAAATTTACCATTGCATGAAATCATCGTGTCAGCTGAGTTAATCTGCTGCACCTTTTTTCTGACCTTAACAAAACTCCACATGAGTTTGTTTTTCATTAAACAGCTGCCCTCTGTGTGGTTTGATAGTGGATTAGATATAATTGGAGCTGTGGCTTTCTAATGATTCATCGCTAATGATTCATCGCTGTTCAAAGACTGATCTTTGTTTTTGAGTGTACACACCGCCACAATGCTGCCAGGCCAACCAATATTCCATACTAATGCAATATCCCAACGTCTCCAGCGAGCTGCCATTTCTCCACAAACTGCAGACAATACCCAGAGAGCCAAGAGGAAAATATCAAGCTTCATTAGAGACCCCCGTTCCCATGTGTTGACTCAAAGCAGAGGTGGCTGTTGTAGCCATCGACCGGTCCGCTTCCAGGGAGCTCTGACTCACTGGGTGCAGGACTCTGGATCGCCCCCTTAAGCCTGCGTTCATTAGGGTCGGCGCTGGGGGAGATTGAAGTCGGGGGGGAGTGTTTGCTCGGTGCAGCCCTTTGTTAAAGCCGCCTGCGTGCTTTGGGGAAATGCTTAAACTAACAAGTGTGGAAACCAGCATTTATCGGTGGATAATTGACCTCGAGTACACATCATTGATTTTAGGAATGCCGTGGTGGTTTTAGCGCTGCGGTTTATTGCGCGGCTTAAATGGGATTTTATTTTAGAGGAGGAGGAGGAGGAGGGTGGATTTTATTTGCATGTATGAGGGCTCTAATTATCATTTTAGTAGGACTGTAGACTCCAATTTTGAAGCAGTGTGGTTAATTTTATTCTAACGTTAAATTAACAACCAATTCCTCTCAGATTCATATTTTATGATTTACCCGTGTCTAAGCCCAGCACCTTTAATAACTGTTGTTGCACCTGTTAAGATTTTCAATTTAGCATGGTGGTACGTATGCAGTTTACAGTAACGGTGGCAGATTTTCCACATAAATACATTATAGTAATTTTTGAAACAATGGATCCTTGACCTGAGATAGCAGTTGACAAAAAAGGTTTGCATTTGAAGTCGGTGACCGTCATTTTTCTGGCTAAAATCACAACTATCACTGGCAGATTGTATTAGCTATGCTAGCTAGCTAACTAACATTAACTCATTGATTGAAAACTTTACTGTCTCCACCTCATTTGACAATAACAACAATGCGAAAGAGTCTGAAATTTGCATTTGATTGCTACATCAGGCTATCATGCTAATTTACACTGAAAGACAGACTAAAGGCCGTAGCGTTTTTTTTTTGTGCGATTAGTTAATCGCACGTCAATATATTTTTTATAATTCTTATTTTTGTCATAATACTTCCATACAGAACGCAAATATTACGCAGCGAAAAAGCGCCATTTATTTATCGGAACAAGGTCGAATAAAGGCAGCACCCAATCACGTTGTGCAGAACGGGTTGAGTTGTGCCTATATTAATGAAACAAGAACACGGAGGCTTTTAGTCCGAACCAAGACGGCAAACTTTATTACTATTTTCAACAATCTTAACAAAGGAAGTGCAGACCAGACCCACTCCTACCATTCTTACCTTTCACAATAAAAGCCCTCGACATAATATTTGCAGGCGAGTATTTTACATTTTTATGTCGTTTATTTATCACTCACCAGATGTGTAAAGGCCTGAAGGCTAAAGCTTATAGGTCCCTAGCAAAAAGTCAGTATCCACACCAGTTGATGAAACATATAGTAGACGTGTAAATAAATATAAGTACAGTATTATAGTATAGTAGTAGTCTAAAGTAACTTGCCCACATAATGATGTAGCTTGTTAGCTCTTGGCCATAGAAGTAATGCTAGGTTACGACTGTAGGTAACTACTTAGCTAGGCATGCTAACACACGGTTGAAAACTTTTGCTCTTGTTTTTTTTTGGAAAGGTGATTACAAAAAGACAACACCCTCAAAATTATAAAAACTTTAAGTTTTATTATTTTATCATACCAAACCTACACTATAACCATATACTGTCAACTTTCTAATAAAAAAGAATGAAAGAATTGGAAAAAGAGGAGAAGGAGGAATGAAAGAGAGAAGAAGGGTGGCACGGCCAAGTTAAATGATCCGTCATTGTCTGCAGTTTGAATTTATGAGTAGCCACTTCCTTCATTTTCTACTGATTAAGCATGTTATTTCTTGTGGAGGAGGCAAATATGATTAAGGATTTCTCATATAAATCAGTTCAAGCTTTCGTCAGCAGGCTGGTCAGCACAAACGACTTCCCGGATCTCAGACAATACTGTCCTCAAAATGCACACTGAATCTGGGTGATACTGAGTACATCTGTTGCACTAATGTGGTTCTGTTTGTGCAGCAATTTGTACTTTTTTACTACTTATATCAATAATGAGCAACTGCTATGAAGCCGTACAGTGAATTTATGTTGATTTTCTATCTGCAAATCAATTCAGAAGCAGGGACTGAACGTTCTCTGCATACACCGATCAATAGAGCTCTGGTCTGTTTCACCTGACCTCATTTTGATGTATGTACTGTCCATAGACTGTATATAAGAAGTGGACACAGTCACCATGATGTCACCTATTGGTTTGTGGACTACAGTTTTGAAGCCTCAAGTTTGGCATTTTGGCCGTTTACATCTTGTTTTTTTGCAACAAGAAGTGACACAAGAGGGTGGAGCCAAGTACAACCAAACACTAAATAAGACATTTACAGACAACTCCCAGACCTGACAACGCCGTGGTAGCGACCTGTCAATCACATGGTAGCCACACCCTAAAGCATACCCTGCTTTATGGTCTATTTGACTCTAAATGGGACCATAATTTACTAAATGAACATCATGCTGTATTGAAGAAGACTTGAAACTAGCGATTGAGACCATAAACTCATGTTTACAGTGTATACTGAGGTAATAAATCAAGTGAGAAGTAGGCTCATTTTCTCATAGACTTCTATACAATCAGGATTCTTTTTTGCAACCAGAGGAGTCGCCCCCTGCTGGCTGTTAGAAAGAATGCAAGTCGAAATATGGACAATCCATTTGTGCGATCTAGGTCTCCGATTCATTTTTGGTTTGATGCATCTGTAAAATCTTAAGTTTAAATCCTCTGTTTCTTCTACTTGTAGGCGTGCACTCACATCCAGCTCCGTCTTGCTATTGAACCACTGTGACACAAAATAGCTCATAATTTTTCTGTGTTCATTTCTCCCACAGTACCCGCATGCAGTCTCTCCACGTCGACTCGGTCCAGCGCTGGATGGAGGACCTCCGCCACATGACAGAAGTCGAGTGTATGTGCGTCCTCCAGGCCAAACCCATCGGGGTGGAGGAGGACGCCCAGCAGGGAGAGCTGATTGTGGCCTCCGGGGTCGGCGGAGGGGACCACGTGGCCAGGAACAACCTGCAGACGCTGCTCCGCCGGGCGCTGGTGGTCAGCACGGAGCTCGGCAAGATGTTCCAGCGGCTGGAGAAAGGACGCTGGCAGAGGGTCCACAGCACCGCTGTGAGGGCCAACTGCCACGTGCGTTCACTGGTGCACGAGTACAGCGCCGCCAGGAGCACGCCACCCGAGATGCAGAAGGTGACTGTTGATTGTGGAAATGGTTGGAGGCCAGTTTGGGGTCCTTACAAGCTTTAAAAGTTACAAAAGGAAGATATGGACTAAAGTTTTAAAATCAGGTGCTGAGACTTCCTAACACATTAATTAAAATGTAGTGTATTGTAAGAAAGTTTTGGTGTCGCTTCTAAATTACATGTGATAAAATAAATTCATGTAGTAAAATGTTGTAATCATATTTCCCCCATAAATAAATGGGTGTTATCCTTATTATAGGGTTATTATATCATATAATTATCATGCAGTGAGTATTTATTAAACACTAAAATGCCAAAACAGAGAGAAACTTGCAAATTAGATTCCAAAGTGATGAAGTTAACAACAGTTTCAGTTTGATTAATCGTACGTACGTTAACACAGGGTCAATGGTACAATGAAATGTTGTTGACGAGAGAACGGGTCAGTTCAGCAATAAAAACACTAATCGCAATAAGAGCACAAGTCATACAGTTTATTATATATATAGTAGTACATAAAAGATAAAATAACATACAATGACAATGATAAGATAAAATTCCATCACATAAATACAATATAGTACTATATACATATATGAAAATGATGATTGTGTATAAAAGTAAGTGACAGTATCTCTGACCGTATTACACAAATGTAATGAAAAAAAGGAAAGAGATAAATAGATGAATAAATAAAAATATAGCACCAACTATGAAACTATCAACTATGAAAACTAACTTTAATATCTAACTACAGTATATCAATGATCAAAATGAAAATGCAGCAATGTTGTGCTGCTCAAGAGACTGAAATGTGATGAATTCAAATTGAACTCGGATTATATAGAATACATTTTGATACAAAGCCATTTATTTCCCATTATGCGATTCTTCTTTTCCTTTTGTTGCAGTATGAGAAATCTCTGCTGGAAAAGTGTATGGAGCTGACCAACATTACAGAGAGGTAAGACTCTGAAATGATAGAATAAATAGTAAAAACAGTACAGTGGGGGTTTATGTGGAACATAATCCAAAATGTCCCGTCACCCACAGGTGCCTTCACACCGATGACGAGTTCTTCCTGAAGTCCATGAGGGAGGCCATCCACGAGATCCTCACAGATGTCAGCGACTCCTTCAGCAACATGATCGACATGGCTTTAGCCAATGAGATCCGGGTATGTAACTCAATCATAAACCCACAACTCCACAATATATTCCTTCTTTATATCTATTAGGGCACCTCATCATGCGCTCCACCAAGTGTTGAAATTGAGGCCATCAATACAGATTTTCTAACTAGGACTTTAGCACATGTGAGCCCCATTTTTCTGTGGGAATAATAATGACAAATAAAGGCCATGTGCATAGAAATAATTGAATAACGAATTCATTGCAAGACTAGTATTGCACTTGTCTTGATCTCGTGCCGTGTTGGACTCGGCTATTGAGAACTGGTTTTAAAAGGTTCCTGGCTGCCGATTTGGGATCAGTTGTACAGAACATGACTAACATGATGCCTACCTGTAGGAACCTGTAATGGTCCTCAAACCTAATTTAATCACTATGTTAGCATTGGAAAGACACTATTGCCTACGATGGTCTTGAACAGGACTTGATTTGTTCTGCATTCGGTCTTGACTCGTACTACAGCCTTGATTCATTGTCATCTGTAGCACCACTTTGGATTTTTCTTTCACCACAACCATTCACTGGATTTCATGTTGATATTTAATTGTTTTTCTAATAAACAGGGTGTGAAAAAAATCTAATTTTCCTGCAACTGTTGCACATTTCTGAGTTTGGAAAACAACAGACTTTATTCTTTTTTTACAAACAAAGACTTGTCGTAGCTGAAGGAGCAGCACAGCAACACAAAACAAAGACGAAGTGACAAAAGACACGGAACACGGACACTAAACACACAAGGAAAGGAGGGAGATAATGAGGGACAGGTGACAGCAGGGCTGATGAGGAACAGGTGAAACTAATCAGGGCGGGGCAGACAATCACACAGGCGGGAAAAAAACAAAGGCAGGAAGTAAAACCAGACAAGACACAAGAGGAGAGGACTTTCAAACTAAAACAGGAAACAAACAAAAACCCTAGGATCATGACAACACTTAAAGGATGATTACAGAAAAATCCAACAAGCAGTGTCTTAAATACACTTTTAAAAAAAAAATCTTTTAGCAGCATTCAGCTACTGACAATGTGAATTACATTTTTGTGTCTGTAATAAAAAAAATGACACGCTTGATCTTCCTCGCAGCTCCTGATCAAACAGATCGACTCATCGGACAGCGTCCACACCATCGGCAGTGCCATCAGCAACCTGCTGTCCCTCACCCAGGACGGACCTCAGCTCTGCAGCATCATTGCCAAGGTACTGTGGTCACAAACTAGTGGACTATAGTGTACCGCCGTGATCCTGTGCTGACAATGTTTATACCACCTTAGCCATGAGTCTGATTAGGGTGGAGATTAATTTCCACCACTGCCTGAGATGAACCCGTCTCCGCTGACGCATTTCATTGTGCAAAAGCCTGCGAGGTCCGAGATCCTGACGTCAGTGACAAGTCAGCAGCAGCGTGATGTATTATATTCTTAGCTTTGCAATTTTTCCACCCGGTCTTTGGCAGAAGCCGCTTCATTTGATATTACATCTCCACCCCTCACTTCACTCTGGACACACCCCTGATCAGCTCCACCTTTTGCCAACGTTCATCATCCAGGCCGGCGGACCTGCAGCTATCTCTTTATACATGCCTCTAAAAAGCTCTTTCCCTGTGAGATAAGACAAGACAGACCAGACAGCAGTCTCAATTGGCCATTAGTCAACCGAATGCTTCCAGGATACTCTTGATAAGACTCTTCCTGATGGCCCACACACACACACACACACACACACACATACCTGCTTCGCTGCCAGCTTGTCAGATCAATACTGTCAGCTCCCATTAGGAGTGAGCATTGGTCACAAATGCAGGTTACCTTTCAATCCGCTCCACCTTCCTTAACTCCCTCTGTAGCGCCGCTGGCCGAGCCCCCAGAGAGGCATCTCAAGGAAACCTGCCTGCCAATGGCTGCTAATGAATACCCAATACAAAACATCCTCCACCTGCCATCGGAGTTAATGAACTAGCACCAGTCAGTCTGTCACACTCTCACATACACACCCTCTTACAGTACAAGTGTGCGTATCCTCTAGCTCATATCCGAAGCTCTTCACTCATTATCATTTTCCGCAGCCTGCTGACTTCACACTTGTTTTGAAAATCTGCAATCAGCCGTTTATTTCCACCTTTACCGTCTCTTTACCGGCGTTAGACAGCGTTTAGTGAGGGATGCACTCTGTGTGGAGAGAAGGGAAGTACGTTAAATGTGTGGCAGTGAAGCAGGCAGCATGATAAATAGAGATGAATCATTGCGTATATTATGTGCTGGAAGTACCAGATGCATTTAACAATGTTGAACAGCATAATGGATGCCAGACAGTTTAAGGCGGTGGCAGCTCCTCTGGGAAAATTAGATTATTGTGTGATAATTAGGAATTAAGTTGTCATTTACAGCCATGCAGCTTACATGATGACAACAGCTGATCACTTTGTTCATTATTTATTGCTAACACATCAACTTCCACATCACATCACGGCTGTTGTTAGGACATAAAGTCATTCCCCTGGGTTTTGTAAGAATTAAAATGCAATCAACAAATTTATACTTTTAGGAAACATAAACTAAATAAGTGTTTATCAAATGAAAGATTTGGGTACTTAAAGTTGCATTAATTTATGTTTTGGTTGTGTACCATATAACGTTATGACAAACCTGTTAGGAAACTGTTGCCTTTTTACACATCCAACATTAGTTTGGAGTCGTGTTTCTGGCCACCTGATGTATGTAAATCCAATAGTCACTCTCTGTTTATCTCTGTTTTGGTCTCCACCAACTCCTGAGGAAAGCATCGGGCTCTTTAGCTGCTAAATGCATCCACTATGTTCACCAGCTAGTTGCTGACTTTGTCTGTCTGCAGGACATGTAGCACACAGTGGGTTCATCACAGTATTTTTTATTATCTTAAAACCACTTAGGTAGGGTTGGGAAACGCTCGTGGTTGATGTTAACTTCACTGACTAGCGACTCACGTGACTGAGTCAGCGTTACTTTTAGTTTCAAAGTCTCCGGTTAATACTACGTCAGCTGCGCCAACAGTTGAATAACGCCGCGGGTGCGTTTACATTGGAGTTAGTTGAAAGCTCGGTTCGTCACAAAGGGCGCCAATGTGCGTCGGGTTTCCAATGCCGAGGGGCATTGACCAAACGGCGGTGTTTGACGAGTTGGGAGTGAGAACGGGTTGAAACAAAACAAAGAAACTAAAGCAACTTTACCAAACTAAATGGAAATGTGAAGCTGCAACAGCCAGCAGAGTCAGACACAGAGAGAGGGAGAGGGAGAGTAGGAGCTGCAGCCGTGGCTTCAGTAAACGAGGATCACGGAGCACGGGTGCTCCTGATTACACCAATCAGCCTGCAGCAGGGCAAAGAGAGACACAGGTTAATAACGTCTTTGACATCACGTCAACACTGTAACCTATTCATGTTCATTTTTTGAATGTTTTCAACTAAACTTTTCTGGCCATATCTTACACATTGCACCTTTAAAGCACTTTTCTGTGATTCACAGCTTATCAGACGTTAACTAATCACATAATCGTGACTTATTTGTCACGACTGAATGAACTGCACCCGTCTGGTTTACCGAGCAGGTCAGAACAAATGATTGTCAAACACCATCCATGTGTGCCTTTATTTGATGACCCACTCATAATGACAAAACAAACTAAATAAATGAATCATCTAAAAAAAAAAAAAAAAACGTTCGATATTTGTTCTTTAATCCACTAAAACAATGTTTTCTTTAGTATCACAGGGATGAACTATAGATAGACGAACACATTCACATTTTCAGGTAATTTAGATTCTCATTGTCACTTGATCTGCGTGTTTTTGGACTCTGGGAGGAAACGGAAGCACCCAAAAAACAGAAAAGCCCAGAGCTGAGATGACTGAAAAGAAAAATGTTATATGAGCTGACAGTGTTTAATACCGAGCCATGTGCCACCTCATAAATCAAGCAGCAGCTGGAATATTAGCGAGCGACTGTGTCATGATGTACAGGAGAGTTTACCTACTGTCATGATGGATGCCGATCTAAATGTGTCCATGTTGGCAGACTCCCCGTGTGTGTGTGTGTCCTTGCTCTTCTAACACGGAAAGCGTTTAGACTGCAGGCTGTGAGAGCATGACGTGGCAATAACTCAGGCCCGATGAGAGGCAGCGTGTCGTCAAAACTACGTGGGCAGAGAGGGCAGACACGTGTAGAAATACAGTGCGACAGACGAGGATGTTTAAGTGATGTCTCAATTTTAATTAGACACCAGAAAAGGCAAGGTTTTTTGGCTGTTTGGATGAATATGAAGTGTTTTTCTTAGTCTGACAAAGCATTATGATTTAGCTTTGTATACACAAACCTTTTCTTGTACACAATGACATCCTTGACATTTTTACTAACAACCTTTTTGTTTGCAAATCAAGAAAGCAACCTCAAGTATCTGCAGGCATTGTGTGAGCAACAACAGAGACCAGAGTTCAGTTCGGGAAACTATGAGATGGAAAGAGATTACACGCTATGTCGGCCTTCACATGCAAACAAATGGATAGAGAGGCATTTTAAGACAAGTAGTTGAGTTTCACATGATGATGTTAGTGCAGCGAGTAGCGAAATGCACGAGTGAGGATAAATGCGTTCATTGAAGGAATGAGGATGAAGTCAGTGGAAACAAAAGAGCTGAGGGTTGTTTGATGGGGAAGGAAGAGAAACGAGTGACAAGAACCAACCATCTATGAAAAGGAAGAGAAAGTCTGTAAAGAGGAAACAAACAGAAAGGCGCTTCTAAGTGATGATTAACTGAATAAAACTGTCTGGTTGTCAGGCTGGAGGTTCATTTCTTTCCTCTGATACATTTCTGATTTCAAGTGGATGTTAGATTCCCCGATGAGTCCAGGGGATGAGGGGAGTAACAATAGAATTAAACAGGGGAAAAAGAATTGAGGAAACTAAAGTATATGCATAAACAAGGAGTTTATTAACAGATTAAAGTCTAAGGTAAACATTTTCAACAAACAACAACTGAACATTAACTTAAAATACAACGCTAAACACACTGAAACTTCAGACACAGACACCCTCCCTCCAAGAGAGAGTGAGTTGGCCGACCTCTGCACACACTAGTATCATATTAGTAACACGCAGGCCGACGTCTGCCAAGCAGACTGACATTAGGTACTGGCGTACTTGCCCACTGGCCCCGTCCATAGCTCTCTCCAGCTCCTTCATGCTCCGGACCCTGATGAGTGACTGATTGAAATCAGCTGCATATAATCAGGCAGGAGAGGATGGCACCCTGTCTCCTACAAAATTACGTTCCCATACAACTAAACTGCATTCTCAATTACGTTTCGATGGAAACGTATTATGGTTGCCCTTTTAAACAGTTTTAAACATGTGGTTAACGTTGTAAATTCAAACAAAACTAAACAAAAAAACGCCACAAAACTACTTAGTTAGGTTTAGTAAAACACATCATGGTTTAGCTTAGTATCACTCAGAGTCCATATATAAACATTGATAGATCAGATGCCCACAAAAATCAAATTTAGAATTAATTTAAAATATTTTTTTTTTCTTAATTTAAGAGTCGACAGTAAAACATCAATACAATATCACACTATAAATACTATGCAGGAGTTTTTTAGTTTTCTTCAAGTTCTGCGCACCCGTCACTTGGTTGGGTCGGGTCGATATTTTCATCGTAAAAGCAGGCTTTAGTGCATTGTTTGAAATACAATCCTATAAGGCCGGAATTATTATTATTTTAACCACGTGTTCGTGTAGACAACTGGCTGCGTCGTGCTACATTCATATACTTTGTATTCCGTATAGACGGCAGCTATCTTGACAAGTATACTTGTCATGGACGCGTAGCGTTAATTTCAGAGAAAGTGCACAACCAACGCTCCAAACAGCAATCATGTGTACACAAACAAGTGAAACTTCAATTAAACTTCAACATTTTTAAAGTCACAAAATATGACTTTAAAACCAAAGAACTAAAGCTCTAAAGTAGGGCTGCACAATTAATCAAAATGTTATCTAAATCATAATATGTCCTACTACAAATTTCAAATCGCAGGAAGCACAATATTTGTCAAAATACCATTTTAAATTAATTATTGTTGTGCAGCAGAGATGTCCTGGTATGCACATTATATTTTAGAGACTTAAGAAAACATTTGTTAGTACAGATCCTAGCAAAAATTGGAATGTTTTTCAGTAAAAATGAGAATAAATCGTTCCCTGTAATATCGCAAAGAATGTCGCAGTCAAAAATAATTGCAATTAGATATTTTTCTATTAGACTATTCGGAGATTCTTCACAGACTCGCTCTGAAAGCTGAAGCAACATTTGTGTCACAACATAACAACAGGATCAAGACCCTCTTCATCACTACCCCGAACACAGCTTGAATCAGCCAGCGAGTCTCTCCGGAGTTTCAAATGGTTTACTGAAAACTGTATGTCGGTGTTCGCAGTTCTTCCAGGTATATGGTTGAACAGTATTGCGTAGGCGGCGAACAGGGAACAGGGAAGCGGTCAGGCTGGAGGGCAGGATGATTAGTCACTCCAAGCCCCGGCAGCATGGCCTTAGCAGCATACGAGACATGCCAGCCCAGTATAATGGCCTTATTAGGATAATGGTGGTAGTTACAGGCTTCGTCTTCTTCCAGGTAATTCTATCTATCTGCACGCTGAATAGAATTCAATACCTGCAAGTGTTTGTTTGTCAGAGGGCTGCTTTGGTGTAGACGTAGAGCCAATACAGGAGCTATTTCTGTTTGTTTACTCCGAGCATCATCCAACAGAAAATGCTCAGCCATTAGAGCTAGCAAATCATCTTTTTTTCTCAGCTCAGTGTTTTCCATTTATGAAATATGTATATTTTGGCTGTTTTTATCTGACATGATAAATTGTGTGAGCCATTTGATAGTTTCTGTGGTTGGCAGGCTCGCTGGAGTGAAGCCGGCCAAATCCATCGGTCATTCCGGGTCCCCTGGACTCTTTAAAACCAGCATCGCTGCTATTGGCTTAGAACCACAGTACTGGCTCTCACAGCACCGTCTAGCAAGGAGCAATTTGATCCATCATTTTGCACAATCATGTGTACTTCAAGACAAGAGTGTATTATGACGTACGCTTTATAATTTGGTGGTATGATGAAGCCTGATGTTGGGCCTGTGAAAGTCTCAAAAGAGCTGTACTCTCACTAAAAGTTGTTTTCCCAACCGAACCACCTTTATGTCCCGCATTAACCCGAGCAAACATACGGAGAACTAAGTGCAACAAAACACAGTGTCCACTCGACAAATGAACAAAACAAAAATCTTCATATGAGAACACAACTCATCATGTGGTGTAGGTGGCTGTTCTTAACTATGGATATGTTAGCATTTTTGTTAAATACACAATATGTAACTGTTTTTATTTTGAGCAAATGTGATAAAAAGTTATTTTTTATAAAACTGTCCCTTTATCCTGACAGTAGTCCGTGAGACAGGTCATCTTTGAAACAAATCATGTTCTTCC
The DNA here is from genome assembly GCA_916701665.1 of Sebastiscus tertius. NCBI lineage: Eukaryota > Metazoa > Chordata > Actinopteri > Perciformes > Sebastidae > Sebastiscus > Sebastiscus tertius. Next base: position 100,595 of record CAKAOH010040312.1, on the reverse strand, counting down.
GTGTCCTCCTTGTGCTCCTACTGGCATTTGAAATGAGAAAGTTTGCTCCATTCGTGCAGCTTTAACAATATATAAATATGCAACCCTGTCTTCTAGAAATGACATTTATCTAATACTGAATAGAGTGCTGCAGGAATGAGTTAGTGTAAGCATTTTAGCACTTCATGTTCCCTCGTCTGGAAGTCAATGGGTTTTTAGTTAGATGCCTGAAATAAGGTCTGTGGTCAACACAAGCTGAGGAGAGTTTAACGTTTTGTTCAATGACATAAAATACATCAATAATCATCCCACTCGTGAATTTTGAAGCCTTTATGTGTCTTAAAAAAGGCGGGACTACTAAACGTCATCCCGCCGACTTGTGTCACGACCGCGTTTACAGCCTCGTTGTCTATACTCGCTTTCATTCCACCGTTGTGTACTTCCTTTATAGCCTAACGTTAGCTATTTACTTCTGGCGATTGCATTAACACTTCAAAAATCCTAAAAGTTGTGTTAATTTGTGGAGATTATCTTCCAGAACAAAATGTGTAAGTGTCATAAACATGTATTTTCCACAGAGCATATTTTCTGCAGTAACCCAAAACCCAAAGGAACAATCCCATTGGCTTTTTGTTGAGGGAACCAGGAGGATGCTAACTTCCTGGTTGGCCTACAAAAATACGTCATCCCTGGAGCACTCTATTGTTTTCCCAATTACGTTATGGATTTAGCAGCTACAGCTTATTCAAAGACACCTGATGATGATGCTTGACACGGTTTTACTGCTGTGGGGCGACTGAACGTATCAGAATTTAGCATCATTGCAGATTTACGAAGGACTGTAGATCTTGTTCTAATGCACAAACATATAATTACTTTTGGTTCCTCCACAGGAAGGAGCTGTGGTCGCCCTGTTTAAGATCTGCAGGCAGGACCGCTTCAGAGAGCTCTACGCTCACGCTCTGAGAACAGTGGCCTCCATCTGCTGTGTGGAGGAGGGCATCAACCAACTGGACAAGGTAAACCTCTCTCTCTCACACACACACACACACACATTACAAAATGTTGAAATAAAAGAGACCAACATTAATTCATTGATATTATGCCAAAGGAAAAAAAGGTCAGGATCATGATAATAATAACTGATTGGACAACTTCATTTAATTCATTTAATACCATTGATTATTTACGAGGGACACTGATCCACAGAAATTTGAATCTGTATTTTGTGACCAGATGTACAAAATCAGTTCAAATGGGGAGGAAAATGACACATGAAAAATGGGATGTACGTAAGTAAACGTACGCAGTTTGGCAACGAAAGTATGGCAGAGTGCAGTATAGCTCGCCAAGCTACGCAAGGACATTAACCACCAAAGATCGCAAATGCAGCCAGAATAAATTGACTTTCCAGAGCCGTGTGCTATTAGTGAGTGAGTAAAAGACATCATGCTGTTCTCATACGCTGTTCGTAGCTACCTGCATTGTAGTTTGTATTCATGACACAAAATCAATTCATATGTAACCCACGTAATCGTGAACCAGGAAGTATAAAGAGCGGCAAAGGAGGAGGCCGGGTTTTGTATAAAACACACCGAGAGAGAGAGAGAGAAAGAAAGAGAAAGTGAGATGACATTAATCTCAACTAAGTACAGTACTTCCAGTAAAATACCTTGGCTGCCTCCAGCCCAGACAGATTATGTTTACAGTGATCAGCTGAAGTTGTGGCTCAGACAGGAGCTTGTTCCTCTTCCCAGCAGCAGCACAGTAACGTCTGTCTACTGTTGTACACATTCAGCCATGCTCTCGCTTTCTATGTTATGACTGGGAGGCTTAGTTTATTTTCACAGGTGAATGTGTGCCAACAATGGCAGCAGCAGGAGGAGGAGGAGGAGGAGGAAGAGGAGGAGGCTGCACAGAAACAAACTGTGTTATCGCAGAATCGAAGGATCAACAGTTATATGCAGAGAAAAAAAGATTTGTTTCTTTACTGGGAAAATAAATTGTCTTTATGTTGTTCTTTAGAGATAATTCACAATATCTCTTCATTGGTTACAGTAGACCCTTTTTACGGTTTGTAAACAATGATGACATACGTAAGTGTGGACATGCAGTTTGGCAACAGAAGTACGGCGCAGTGCAATAGCTTGTCAAGTTATGCACGGGAATTAACCACCAAAGATCGCAACCTAAACAAATTGACTTTCCAGATCTGTGTGCTATTAGTGAGTGAGTAGAAGATATTAACAAGGCCCGATATTCAGTGGCCGGATATATACACGTATTTGGTGGAGAAACCTAGCGTGTAACGTTACACCAGCGAGAAATTATGAGCATACGAGTCACTAGATACTTACAGTTACGTTATCTGTGTTCATGTACAGAATGTGAAATAGACATAGACTCAGAGTTTTGAGTTTAATAATGAGTGCTACAAACAATCTTATCGTCAGTCCAGCGGTAGTCAACATGTTTAATATCTTGCAGCCATAGAGGTGTTTCGGTTTAACGAGTGATCGTGTTAACTGGGGCAACGTATTCTCATACAGCAGTTTGTGTGATATCTATTTTTCGTGCGTTTTCCTACAATTGTCCAGCATCAATTTCCGCTCCAGAATTTTCAAAATAAACTTTCATCTTCACAGGAAACAACTTTATTAGGTTTAGGTAACAAAACCTCTTAATTAGGTTTAGGAAAGATCGTAGTTAAGTTACGCCACAACGGAAGTAGTTATGCGATACCGGAAGCGGCGTTACTTAAGTATGGAAGTTACGTGACAAAAACTACCTAGTTAGGTTTAGGAAAAGAACTAGGTTTGTTTTAAATTAACACCGGGAGTGGCGTTACTTAAGTGTAAAAGTTACATCACAAATCCAGGGTGAAATTCCGGTGTTTTTTGATCCCATCCATCCACTCCGACCTCGTCCCTATGTGGCGTTCGCCATTCTTTATATTTCCTGGTTCACAACTGCGTGGATCACATCGTGATGAACTTGAGTCCGCTGTTGGAATATTGATTCTGACAACCGAACTCGCAACAACCAGACATTTTGATGCTGGTAACAGCTTTCATTGAATTTTGCAAGCTTGTGAACTCATCTGGATGGCACGGGGCAAGACGCCACTTCCATTGCCAACATGCCGCGCATAGTTTTGATGACGTCGGCTGTAGAAGGGCCCATTTACGATACCTTGGGGTTTTATTAGCATTTAAACACGATGATACTGGTGCTAGTAATTACCTTAATTAAGAGCACATTTCCTAAACACCTTGTTGATTACTCTCACATGTTGCAGGTGATGTTACTCTCTGCTACTGGCAGACTCGATTAGAACAGATGCAGACAGGCAGGTAGTGCCAGCCCGATGTTAACGTCTCATAATGAATAATTGATGTTCTGTATGGCACCTTAACGTTGTTTAGGAGGCATCACTTGTCACATACAGCCTCTGTGTTATTAATTATATTCCCGTATTGTTACTTTTTAGTGGGGGAACTTTTGGCTGCAGCAGTTGAGTTCTCCAGCTTTCTATTTACTTGATTAAATTTTCATGAATGAGTTCATCAAGTTCAGTCACCTCAGGGGAACCACCGTTAAACTCTCGCTGTATAATTTTAGGTTCGGTGACGGTGAAAAAATAGGCATCATACTGTGTACAGTGTGTTTTTTTTTTCTGACGACAGAATTATACAGTACACACACAAAAAGATGAGTCATGATTTACAGTGTGTCTCGGTGGTGCGCAGAGATGAGATCATTATATGGGACCTCTTGACTGCTGAGCTGACGGGTCAAACATTTAGACCTGAGTGACTCCTCACTGTGTGTAAAGGAGTGAAGGCAAGGCAGGGAGAGAGAGAGAGAGAGCTAATGATACATCTTCTTTGTTTGTCCTTGTTTGTTCTCTATCGAGAATTCATCCAAAATAAACAACAGACGCACCTGTGTCAAGCGAGCGTTCACAGAAAGACAAATATAACCTGATTCCGGCTAATAATGATGCCACAACGGCGTCTGTGTTCACGTGTAGAGCAGCTGGGACAGCATGAATCATCCGAGTGTGAAAAATCTTTTTACGGGGAACCAAAGTCCGCCCCAGATTAGCAGCCATGGTCCCGGGAGAGAGGCTGTCAGGCAAGTCTACGCTACCAACCGCTCACCAGCGGTCGCTCAGGCTTGAGAAACACAACTGTCACTGTTGAAGGGTGATTGAGAAAAGGGGCCGGCACGCATCTGTGCTGCTCATTGGTGGATATAGTATGTACTAACTTTTATCCCCAACTGGAACATTATATAATCATAACATGATGAATGGGAAGAGTTCTCAAACTTTGATGCATAATTGACTGAAAAAAGGAACAGTGTGTAGCATGTCGGGGGATCTATTAGCAGAAATGGAATATAACATTCATGCTTTCATTAGTGTATAATCACCTGAAACTAAGAATCATTGTGTTTTCGTTGTTGTGTTGTGCTTAGAATGAGTCCTTCATATCTATGTAGGGAGCGGGTCCTCTTCAAGGAGTCTGCCATGTTGCTCCACCATGTTTCTACAGTATAGCCCAGAACGGACAAACCAAACACTGACTCTAGAGAGAACCTTTTGCATTTTTATGTTACCCGAAGGGCACCGTAGTTCTCCGACATGCTTAAAAAACTGCAGTAACGTGAGCCGCAGAGCGCAAAACGCCAGCTGCCGTCTGACTTCCGTTGCTCCTAAAGTAGTGTTGTTATGGTAAGGATGACCTCTGAGCGAGGCGAACAGCATCACCACCGTTTCGCACTCTGGGAAAAGTGAGCGCAGGGATACTCATGTTTGTTGCAATCTGCAACCACACCACTAGATGCTGCCAAATCCTACACACTGTACCTTTAAGCTTGCAGCTCTAAAAATGTAAAATGTTTATAGTATTATGGGATTAACAAGCGTGAATTCGCAATAGCTGCGACCACATATATGCAGGCATGTACGCATTCATACACACACACACACGCACACACACTATCAACTTCTTATATACAGTCTATGGTGTCTACAAGAAGTGAGGTATGAAGGGGGCATGGCTAAAGTGTAGGGGGCGGGGCAAACATCACTAATGAAAAAGGAACTCTGCTGAGTGCAATGATGCCTCCCACAAGAGTCTACGACAAACGGTTCACAAGTTTGGCCGTGGTACTTGAATCCGTTTCGAAGTTATGCCCCTTTTTGTTATAGGCCACTCTCACTGCCACACCCCCTGTTTGCCAATTGGCACGAAAACAAACACACACCTTCACACACTTGACCTCCACGCCACATTTCAATCTCCTAGGGGCAAAAAACTGTGGACGCTAAATGCATGGGGAATCTTTTGAGGAGCGACAGAGGGAGCTGCTGGTCGACACTTTAATAACTCATAAGTGCTGCCTCTCTCTGCTAAGTATTCATGTAGTGTCAACTGGAAAAGTAGCAAATTTAATTTGGTGTTTAGGATTTTGCACTTTTGTTCCTGACACAGAGAACCACAATTCAATGCATTTTCTCTGGTCACAGGGCTGAAATACTTCAGGATGGTGTGACACAAAAACTCCCCCAAACTATGTTGTAAAATGCTGAAAAGTTATTTGGCGTCGGCCCAGAGAATAAACTGAATGAGATACATCCGGTGTACGGTAAATGAGGAGTTGGGGAATATCTTATTTTAGGGAGGAGGAGGAGGAGGAGGTGCGGGTAGGGACGGGGAACAGAAGGGAGGGAGGGGGGGACGGTAGATGAACGGGGGTGTGGAGAGTGGATTGTTCCACGTCAGTGGGTCGCGATGGCACAGTGCTGCTGACGTCCACGGAGACAAAAATAGGGAATTGCCCTGTGAAGCTCAGCGCGCTGATGCTCGTCAGCAGATAAGACTGACAGGTGTGGCGGGCTGAGAGCTGACGCTGTGCCTCACTCTGGATGCTCCAAACTTTTGTTTTCAGGTGTGTCGGCTGGCGGTGGCTGAGCATCATAAACATTAACATGCTCTTTCCCTAAATGAATACAGTAATGATTGAAAAGTGACTAACGCAGAAAACATGTTTGGACATGATGGATTTTTCACCGGGGCACAAGTTATAGGTGTCCATCGCCACCATGGAAAACAACAATCCTGCAGTTTATCACTAATTGATAGTATGGATAGCTTCCAGAGTGTGTGCTGATTTTCAACACTTACACATATGCAAGACTTGATAAGATCTAAAGCCGACAGCGGCAGAGTAACATCAGCAGCTGGAGTAAAGTTGGTATGAACTGTGCAATAACTGTGCCCCCAAGTGGATGAAGATCAGCCCTACATCTCCAATATTTCCTGAAGCCTTTAAGACCAAAGCACACACACACACACACACACACACACACACACACACACACACACACACACACACACACACACACACACACACACACACACACACACACACAAGCAAACACAAACACAACGATGAGATAAATATGACCTCATGCTCCTGAGTAAACGTCTCTTTAAACAGAAGAGGACTTCTTGCTCTTATAACTCTGAGCTCCTCCTCACACACTCTGGGTCCACGCCAGCCACATATACAAGAGTTTCTTGACCATTAAAGCAGAGTGGTGTGCTTTAATTGTGATGGCTTTATGGGCAGAGCTGCAGGTTTTAGCCAAGCTGACACCTGCATGGACACTTGACTGTCCTGTCTGGATGGCCAGTGATGCTGCGGATGTTTTGTCATCCCTGCAATGTTGAGAGGAAACATTAAAGGGGACACATCGTGCTTATTTTCAGGTTTACTACTTGTATTTTGGGGTTTTTGTTTTTTACATTCTTTAATGATTAAAACACACATTATTTTCCTCATCCTATCTGTCTGAAACGCTCCGTTTTAGCGCCTGTCTCTTTAAGAACCCCTCCAGAAAAAGCTGCTCTGATTGGCCTGTGAGAAAAATATGGTGTACCTTTGTTTGCAAAAGTAGTTTTCAAGCTGAAGGCTATAGTTGTAGTGACTCGAGCAGGATAAAATTAAATATCTGCCCAAAAGGTAGAGATGAAAGTCATTGCATTGATTGTAAATAACTAAATGAAATCAAAAGTACAGAAGCATGATGAGATAAAACAGGTTAATAACAGGGTCATTTCTGAAATGCACTGATCATCATTGACTAACAGTGTGAGAGTATCCCAGGTGTTCTCCATTAACGTTTTATCTCGTCTAACTGTTCATATACTATTAAAGGGACTCTATGTAAGAATCAGAAAATTGCTTGTTAACAGTGAGACCTGTGGCCGTTAAGTCAACGACCGGCTGATAGAAGAAACCCAGAAAGTCGCTGAAGGTCTCATTTTTTAGGTTAGGTTACAACCTGTTCACACACTGGCAATAAAACACGATTTATACGTGTAAAAAGTTACATACAGTTCCTTTAAGATAACAAAATTTGCCAAAATATATCTTAATGTTTGTGAATCTAAGATTTAAATCTCCTCATGTGTAATCTACAGACCTACAGTCGTTGTCATTAATTTTGGACACGCTGCATCAAAGAAAATTTCATGTTAAATTCGTAAGCAATTTAAACAGCCCCCACCCCATTTTAATTAAGATTTATTATTTAATTTTATTTATTTATTTTCTCATTGTGTATGTTTGTTTGTTTTTGAACCTTTGACAATTATTGAATCTTTTTTTTTATCTTTTTGTGCTCTTTTTTTATAAAACACAAAATGTTGTTTGCATTAAACTTATAAAATTGAAAGCCAATATACACATTTAAAAAAAGTATTAGATTATAATAAATGATTATGCTGTATGTTGTCTGACGTGTAGGTGGATGGGATCCTGTGCCTGGCGGACATCTTGACCGACGAGAGCAGCGTGGAAGCAGCCAGGGCCGAGGCGGCGGCGGTCGTGGCTCAGATCACCTCCCCTCACCACACGTCCACGCAGCACCTCGCCAGCTTCCTGGAGAGCATGCACGACATCGTCACCGCGCTCATCAGTGAGTGGACGTGGCACAAATCATGTAACCATGACCTTTGACCTCATAGTAGGTCCGACCAAAGATTGTTTGGAGAAACAGGATTTGTTATTAGGTTTAAAAAACAGTGAGAGTTAATTGTAGAGAAAATTAGAATGACAGATAGTGGTGCTATGGAGCCGTATGGAGGTGATACACAGTCCTATCTACCCCATACTGATCTACAGTTGATGGTAAACAATATGCTGCAATGGGCCAGCAGATATCTTTTGAGGAAGGAAATGCACTCAACATGACACACAATGTAAAAACTACACAGGGCACCCTTAACCTGTAATTTCAGATTGCATTTTATTTTAGTTTATTATAATAGAGGTTCCTATGCAGATATTGTATATATATTTATAATAGATACTGTATAAAACATACAAAAAGTCCAATAAATACAGTATATTAAATCAGAAAACAAAAATATTGATTTAAAGATTCCAGATTAATGTGTTAATGTGTTAATAATAATGTGATTTGGGTCATGGTTTACCTTCCTTGCATTACATGTGATGTTGTGTTGTGTTAGAACCGCTGTCCAGTACTTAATGAGAGACTTCTCCTTCTCTCAGAGTTGTGCGAGACCGCCTCCTGTGGTGAAGTTTTCCTCCTGGCGTCTGCAGCCTTGGCCAACATCACCTTCTTCGACAGCATGGCCTGTGAGATTCTCCTGCAGCTCAGTGCCATCCACATCCTGCTGCAGGCCTGCAGAGACCGCCAGAGAGTCGACACACCTTACTCCAAAGACCAGGTATATGTTTCTCAAAATACTATATATAATAGCAAAAACTTTGACTCAGAAGTGCCCTGCAGCAGTGCACTTCTGTAGCAAAACAGCTGGTTTGTGATTGTACAGGGTGGCTCTGACAGTAGCTGTGAATGTAATTCAAATTTAACTTAGTGAACTGGTATGGTACAGAAAAATGTGCTTTTTCAAGTGATACTGAAGCAACTACAGTAAAAAAAAAAAAAAAAAAAAAAAAAAACGTTGGAAAAAACTGTTTCCTAAATGTTTTTTTTTTTATTCTTTGTTTTAATCTCAGGTGGTGACAATCTTGGCAAACCTGTCAGTCTTAGAGCAGTGTGCTTCTGAAGTCCTGCAAGACCAAGGTAATCTATTTTACAACTGTCATTTTTAATCGAATGTTACATGTCATTGTTATTTTTCATGGGTTGCTGCTGTTGGATGAAGGACATACACCAGCAAGTACTGAACTACTCACTAATACCCTGATTTGAGGGGAGATGTCGTCCCCCTTGTTAGCAAAATGACCAAAATACATCCCCCCCTTGTTAACCTGCCATCCCCACCTCTCCATCCGCTAGTAGCAGAGAGAGTCCAGGAGCAGAATATGTCAGTCTAGTCTGCCTGACTCATTGATCCTTCATCTGACTGAGGTTTTAACAAGTTAGAATCTATGGCCCCGACCATGACTCTGAAATATCGATCCATGGTGCTGTCCGTGGTGCTGAAGTAGCAGACAGATTTCCATCCCCCCCGTGTTAAATAAATTAACAAATCGCCTACTGCTAATATACCCACACGTTGATGTGCAATAATTCTGTGTAATTCTTCTTTAATCCTCAAGATGGCAGCCTCACATAATATTTGCGAAGTAGCCTAGAAGAGCGTAAATAAAACATCAACCATATGCAAATATATTTAAACAACTGAAATACATTTAAATAGAAATAGTTTTTCATTCCTTAATTTTAATATTTATATATATATTTTTTCTTATAAGCAAGTCCATCCTGTATTACACATCCCTTTATCTCTATTCATTCATTCATGTATTGTAAAATACATTCATAGATACATATGTTTACAGTATGTTTTAGTATGGGTCTGGGTCATTGTGTCAGAGCCTCTGATTGTGTGTCAGTAATATCCTTCACCCATTTCATTAACATTTCCAAATAAATTGTATGTCTTGCCTCCTTTAGTGAGTATTTATAATAAAATGTGATCATAGAATGATCAAAACTGTTTATTCTTTTACAATCTGCACAACGTATTTCAAAGTTTGTTGCAGTCTTTGTCCTGCAATTGTCCCGAAGCACTTGAGGAGAATTATGTGTTTTTCTTTTCTGTATTGAGTGATTTTAAACTGTTGACTTTGCTTTCTAACTGCACTTCTAGTTTAAACCTTTTCTGATGTGTGTAATGTGTCTGGATCCTTTCTAATTCACTTGAGCACTTTGTTGTGTCTGTGTCTTGAGTAACTTTGTGTCTGTGTAAGTTTCAAACTGTTTGTTGTGTTTGGTTCCTATTCGCCACATGTAACTTATTGCTCGTCTGTTTTTCTGTCTTCTCTTTATTCGTTTTTTATTGTGTGTTTTACCGCAGCTTCAGTACCTTGTTTCTTTCTGACTGTGCTGTTTGGTGTCCTCCCTGACACCTCGTTGGTTCCTTGCTAATCTGTATGTATCATGTCTTGTAGGAATAGAGCGACTGCTGCTGCTGCTGGGAGAAAAGCCGTCCTCCCCCAGTCCATCAGAGGGCGCCGCCTGCGAGCGCGTTCAGCAGAAAGCTGCTGTCACTCTGGCCCGTCTGAGCAGAGACCCTGACGTGGCCCAAACAGCCATCCAGCTAAAAGGTTGTTAGTGTTAATATAACACTATAAATTATTTATTAAATGGTATTGTTGACAGATGCAGAGAAGTTCAAAGATACAAATGAAGTGCAGTAAAACAAGTGGTACAAAGAAACATATTCATTAATGAGATATGCTGCATACATTTGTGTATATTTACGCAGACCTATTTTAAATAATATTATGTGATGCTTTCCTTTGTACATCTGATGGACTTAAAGCCTCTGAACACCCACGCAGGTGTTTTCAGTTATTCTGGCTGATTAGACCTCTGCTCAGGTTGCAGGTGGGCCGGAGCTTTGATGGGAATTTATTAGGCCACAAATCTTCATCCACCAATAACAATGATGAAGGTTTAATTTGTCCCACTCTAACAGGTTGTAGAGCAGATCTTGTGCTAACAGTCCCGAGCAGAGGTCTAATCAGTCAGAATAACACCTGTGTGGGTGTTCAGAAGCTTTAAGTCAATTAAATTACGCTTTGGGCTCCATAAAGAGTGAAGACAGTTGTGAGTAAGGATATCATGACATTG
>CAKAOH010040312.1:0-89430 GCA_916701665.1 Sebastiscus tertius | reverse complement strand
AGATATATATATATATATATATATATATATATATATATATATATATTGTATATGGATCTTACATAATTTGGCCAAAGGGAATGTTAGTGGATTTATAATCATAATTACAATACAGCTGGACCTTGAATTGAGCCTTGAGGTACCTCATTTGTAATTTAATGGCCAGTGTGTAACATTTAAGGGGATCTATTGGCAGAAATGGAATATATTATAATATTAAGTGTATGTTTTCTTTAGTGTATAATCACTTGAAACCGAATGAGCTGTTTATATCACATATGGAGCGGGCTCTCTTCACGGAGTCCGCTATGATTCTACAGTAGCCCAGAAAGGACAGACCAAACACTGGCTCTAGAGAGAGCATTTCACGTTTTCACGTCAGCCACCGTAGTTCTCCTACACGCTTGGCACACGGGAGAAGTTTCAGCCGGTTGCAATCTGCAACCTCACCACTAGATGTCGCCAAATCCTACACACTGCACCTTTAAACACTTAAAGAGAACAAAACCATCAACTACATATGATGCGCTGATTCTGCATCCTCTTGAAGTTTGAATATTTATTCACTTCAAGGAGGTAAACAAATGTCTCATAAGATCATTTCACAGAACAGAGGTCCTCGTCCTCTCCCTGGACAGAGAAGCCTCCACTTTGATATAATGTACTGCATGTCCATTTTGCCAGTAGACCTCTTTGTCTCATGGGAAGCAGCTCTCTATGAATGCTTTATGAATCCCCATAATCTGATTAATGGAAAGTAACATATTTTATACTCCATAACAGAAGCCAGAGATGGAAAGTATTATTTTTCTATTTTTTAAACTAAACAAAGGTAATACCTTTTATGTTTAAAAAATGTATTTAAAGTACACTGATACATGTATAGAACATTAATTAAAAGTAAATACTTACCTGTTATTTTGGGAATGTTATCAGCATTACAAAAAGTGGTTTTACTCTCTCTCATGCACACAACTGCTCTCACTGCACCCCTGTTTATAGTCAATATCAATGTTTAAGAATGGGACAAGCTTGTAACAGATTTTTTTTTTCCCTCTGCTGTCTGCTTTAGCTGTTCCTCGTCTTATTGAACTGTGTCGCTCCCCTACTGAGAGAAATAACAGCGACTCAGTCCTGGTCGCTTGCCTGGTACGTATAAAGTGTTTGTGCACGCAGCCCCCTTTAGATATGTGTAAATGACTCCATGTCCTGAAAACAAATATGCAATTCAAACATCCAAACTGCCTATTTCAGGCAGGCAGTTAAAATACTATACATTTTCAGATGCACTTGCTATATAGTACTTAAATAGTGCAAACTGAAGGCATTATACAGCAGGCCTGCATGTGTAACATCAACACACCGAACGACTGTCCAATTTAATTACATCCACAGGGCAATATCTGAAAATTGAAAATAGATCACAACCTCAGTATCTTTGAGCCACGTCGAGATAGCTGACCGGTTCATCTCAAACGTTAGCATGTTTAAATATGTACATATCATGAATAATATCCCTGCCCGCGCTTTATCATCCTCTCATTCTGATCATGATTATTAAGACCAGATCTTAGGGCCGATGAGGGGGATTTGAAGCCCGTAATGGTTCGGGAGCTTAATTGGGCTGCCTCGTCGCGCTGAGAAATGCCCTCCTCTTCACTGTAGCCACACTTGTCAGTCTATTCAAATTAATGTGATTCTATTTTATCCTTTTAGCCAAGGGGTCAAGTAGAGCATTTGTAGGTGTTGAATTTTTACCTTCAAAGGATGCTGAGCTTTCACAGAGCATTTGTAATCTCAAATGTAAATGTTGGAGGCTCTCGAAACGTCACACGTATTAAACTCATGAGCTCTTGAAATCACATGAGATGTGTTTAAAAAAAAAATGGTAGGACTGAATTTAGTACAGTATCACTACAGTTTGTTGTTTACTGTAAACCTGCAGATACATACAGATTTTATTTTTATTTTAATCATATTAAATGTGCAGTTCCAATTCTACTTCCCCAGTCTGCGTGTGTGATTTCACATGTATTAACAATGTGTGTATTTATACACAGCAGTACAGTATGATCTTGATATGTGATGATGCATATGTTTATTGGGTTTGTGCACATGCATACTGATATATATGTGTGGGTGTGTGTGTCTGCAGGCTGCCTTGAGGAGGCTGGCAGCGGGGTGTCCAGACAGCATCGAGGCGGCAGACCACCAGCAGCTGATCAAACCGCGGCTAGTCGACTCTTTCCTGCTGTGCTCCAACATGGAGGAGAGCTTTGTATGACGGCCTGCACGGCGAACACAGACAGCAGAGAGATGAACTCGTGTAGAAGATCATGTACATGTACCGTTTCATGACCCAGCGAGGACTAACGAGCAGCCAGAACATTACAATCTATTTCCTGACCTGAGCGTCAGAGGATTTGTTTTTTGTCCAAAATGTCAAACTGGACATCAAGAATTTGGGCGAACGAAGTGAATGTCAATCATTGTCAGTTTGGATGGATGCAGGAGACTATATCTATACTATGTAAATGTACATAAATGTGTTGCCTATAGTGCGACCATGTTAAATGCAATGAATGTGTACGGTGTTGTAGAAAAAAATATGTCATTAGTTTATTTTATTCCACTGGGAATTTCATATCAGCAATTCTATAATTATTTTGCACGAGTAGGTGCTACTTTTTGAAAATGAAAGTATAACCTGTTCTGGAATGAAACACTTTATACGCCACCACTGTGCAATTTATTTGTGCAATGTCTGAAGCTATTGTATCCAAAGCATGTTGGCTTCAGAGAAACATCCTTCAAGTGGATAATACAGCAAATGTCTCAGACATAAATGATCATCTGAAGCATTTAGCGTTGGAATACCAAGATGTACGTCTGGGGAAATTCTTTTATTATTGGTCTGTTAAAAATAATATCGCCTTTTTTAATGTTTTCAATCAGCAGCCAATTTATTTGGACCATTTACAACTAAATTATTACAGTTAGATTAGCTATTACATCTTCTCAGCTTGTTATTTGAGTACCTTAACTGACGGGGCACTATTCGTATTTAAACATGTTTTCTTTGAGACATGTGGCAACATGATCTATTTGTCCTGGTGTACAATATATTGTTTGTTAAAGCTCATTGTCTGGCATGTTGAGTTATTACTTATTTGCCATTTATATCAAATATTATATTTGCCACTGGAAAATGAATCTATAAAAATGGTGTTGAATTTAAATATAGAAATGCTTTTTATTTAAAGAGGAATTACCATTATTGTATGCCATGCATGGAATAAAGGCAATCATCTAATGTTCGGTGTATGTCGTTCTAGTGAATAACTCACTGAAGCTCTGTCACAAAGATGAATGCTTCAGTTTTACATAAAGTAAAGCCAGTCCAGCAGTACTCAGAACTATGTGTCCACAAGGACACATAGTATATATATGTCACAGATACCTCTTTTACATATATATATATATATATATATATATATATATATATACATACATACCGATCAGCCATGACATTAAGACCACTGAGCGGTGAAGTGATTATCTCAATAGCACCTGGCAGTGTATATATTATATTATATTATATTGGATATATTAGACAGCAAGTGAACATTTTGAACTTTGAACTTTGTGCTGGAAGCAGAAAAAATGGGCAAGCGTAAGGATGTGAGCGACTTTGACAAGGGCCACATAGTGCTGGCTAGACGACTGGGTCAGAGCATCTCCAGAACTGCAATTCTTGTGGGACGTTCCCGGTCTGCAGTGGTCAGGAAACTACCAAAAGTGGTCCAAGGAAGGAAAACTGGTGAACCGGAGACAGGGTCAGACCCGAGGCTCGTTGATGCACGTGGGGAGCGAAGTCTAGCCCGTGTTGTCCGATCCAATAGAGGAGCTACTGTAGCTTAAATTGCTGAAAAAGTTAATGCTGGTTCCGATAGAAAGGTGTCAGAACACACAGTGCATCGCGGTTAGTTGCGTGTGGGGCTGCGTAGTCGCAGACCGGTCAGGGTGCCCATGCTGTCATAATGTTATGGTAAGAAATGATTGGACGGGCTTGTTACAGTCTTGCGACAGTCACAGATACCTCTTTTTTTGTCAGAGCATTTCATGTATTGATTACTGTCGGGATGTAATTAGACTTTCAACTGCAACTGATACGGCAAAAAATTTGGGAATCACCGACTGCAAAATTCTGGGCCGATACCAATTTGTTTTTGTCAGCTGCTATAGCCGACAACTAACTACTCAATGAGAAGAATGTTTTTGTACAGCCTAACAAAATATCTGTTTAGTGAAATTAAAACGATTAGAAACATAAGCAGTGTTTCTCACACATAAACTTCACTTGGGCGAACCGCCCGTATATATTAACGGCTGCCCAAATATATTTGGCGACTAATTTTAGCCTTTTTCATTCTTATTTTTTTTTAATCAGTACGAGAGAACGACGCCATCCGCGATCAATTAACTAGTGGAGCTGTAGCAGCAGAAGGCTGCCGGGGAGCCGATTGAAAGCTCCGCTCTGCTGGTGTAGCTTCCGACACGGCCGACTTTTCTTTTACTTTTATTTGAAAACAAACCACACATGCGCACGGCACCCGCCGTCAGAGTTGTGTCCAGCCAGTGGCTTCTTCTCCAAATTAGTGAATATCATTTTAATTGCTGATAGGCCGATGGCAGTCAACAAGGTGAATATCGGCCGATACCGATGTTTGGCCGATAAATCGGTACATCCCAACAAAAAATGTCTCTAAAAAACATTACCCACCCTAGCTTCAAAGTCTCATCTAGTTTAAATACCCAGAAAAGTTTGAAGCATCTTTGGATAGAGAAAGTTTAACTCCACTGCAACACAGGCTGCAGTTCAACTTGTGCTCATATTTCTTGTGGTCACACCACCGGTACAACAGGCAAACATTCCAAACAGTCCACACATGGTGCCACCTTATTGCAGTATGAGTGCATTCGGGGTCCACGCTGCTAAAGTCCCTCGGAGGGGCCCCCGCGACCTGCAGCTATCTCTGAGGAACTGACCAGTCTTCTGCACAAACGCAGGCACAGGGATGAGAGAAGCCTTTGAATGAGGTTCACAGAGAGAGAGAGAGGCTAAGAGACTAAGAGGAGGTGGACCCCAAGGTCTACCTGTTGGTCCTCCGTGAACCGCCAGGTCCTCTAGAACAAAAAACCAAGAGGGACATTTGCTATTTAAGCCTCCAACTTTCCAAAAAAACATTGGGTCTCGTTGGGAGGAATGCCAGTACAGAGTGTAGCTGTGTACATTAGAGGAACTTGTCATCAAAATACTTTTCATTCAATCCTTCAATCACAATGGATTTGAAAAAGGTTCACAGGTTCAGGTTCAGAGTTTTTACACAACACTTTTGAGTGACTGGGACAAGATGCAGCAAGTGATTACAAAGAAATATGAGGGCTTATCTGCAAAACTTGTCCTTTGTATTGTCATCTCTTTGATAGAAACACTCAGGTTTTTTTTTCCCTCCATAAGTCTTCCTCTCCTTGGAGAGACAATTGAGGGTCTTCTTGCTTTCTCTGTAGCTTCTTTTTAACCTAAGGGCACTTATGCTGAGCCTGGACTTGTTACACTCCAACCCAGAGTTGAGACAATTGAGCTGCTTTGTGTGTGTGTGTGTGTTGTCCAGCATACACGTGGGACTGTGTTCAGAGGCCTTTGTGATAGAATATGCTCCTGCCTCGCTTTGGTGAGACCCAATGAAATATGTATCGACGCAGAGGAGAACTAAACAGACGGCCTAAAAACACAGGTTCCTTTGATATTGTTTTGGTTCGACCATGACCATGATGCCAAGTATTGTAGCTCTGGGTTTTTCAGTTTTTCTCAGTTTCGAAGCTCTTGAACTTTCATTTTCCTCCCTCTCCATCGTCCTCTGCGTGTGTGTGCGTGTTGTTGTTTTCAAAGTTTCAAGGTGGTGGTTAGATAATGAAAAAGTGTAATCTAGTCATCCTATCAACAAGGTCTCTCATGAACAGGTATCAGAATGTCAGCACTACAACATTTAATGGATAACTTCAGTATTTTTCAAGCTTTTCCAATGTTTTTTGTGTCTGACAACAATTTTTAAATCAATTTGTGTGTAATTCACGTAATCGTGAACCAGGAAATATAAAGTGCAGCGAACGCCGCATAGGGAGGAGGTCGGGGTGCATGGGTGGGTCAAAAAACACCAAACTTTTGCCCAGGAGACCAGCATTCTCGTGTGAAACCAGAAGTCAACATTGATTTATTTGTCACGTAACTTACGTACTTAAGTAACGCCCCTTTTCTGAGTTTTTTTTAAGCCAAACCACAATCCTTTCCTAAACCTAACTAAGTAGTTTTGTTGCCTAAACCTAACCAAGTATGCATGTAGCAAGCAGAAATAGACACGTGTTGCTGGACATTCGTAGGGAAAACAAACAAAAAAGGAGGAATAAATTTTTCATAAGATGTCATATGAACAGACGTATGAGGATACGTTGAATAAATACGGGCGGCCATCCAATTCAAAGACCTCGTCCACATTGTTGAAATCATTTGATCATTCAGCCATGACACTGAAAATCTTTTAGACAACACTAAGCTACGCTTTCTGTACTCCAACACAATAAACTGCCCGGCTGGATCTCGCATTTCCACCATGGACGTATTCCACTATTCCACCGTTGTCTTCTGGCAACACGTCATCTCGCCAGTATTCAGAACAAGACTTCTCCTTGAATTAGACTCTTTCCATTATGTCAGACACTTATAGTAAAAATCAGAGTCTGTCACGGCAAAAACAAGCACTTTTAGTGGACGTAAATGACGGTGCCAGCTTGCCCCAATAGCATCATATTGCAGCCTGTGAGCAGCTGTCGTCTACAGCGCTCTCCCTCAATATTGGACCAGTTTCAGAAATTGTTCTATCTATTAGTCAATTAGACACAAAAACATGAGAAAATAGGGTCCAGGCTAAAAAATACAGAAGTTATCCTTTTATATGCAAAGCACATTACAAATAAAACTCGATAATAAAAGGACAAGCTGCTTTACAGAGTCATTTTCATCTTCACTGTCTCTAACCATCACACACACTTTGTGTAAGAAAAGGATGTGAGGATTTGTAGCCTAATGCGAGGAGACACTTCTCTGTGACTCCCGAGAGATTTTAATATTTTATGGGTCACATCTTTTGCTTTTGCCACGGAAAAGTTGTTCTCTGTCTGACTCTTTTTCTTTCAGAGGGCTGGAAATGAGTGAAACTATTTCTTCTTTGAAACTGCTTTCAGAAGTTGATACATTAGACTTTACTTTCAAATTAGGATGAAATAATTTGGCCAAATTTAAAAGTAAAATGCATTTGGCAAAGAGATGAAAAGTGATGCAAGTTTTCACATAATAATAAGCCCCTTGTTCCCCTGTTAGTTTACTGATGAATTGCACTTCAGACACAGTTGATGGGAGGACAAAGGACTCCATCATCAACAAGGAGGTGAAGGTTAGTTTCAAGGAGCCTCCAAACAGGAGTAGCTCCCTGAATAAGGTAAAGTCTGTTGGACAGATTTTTTTAAAAATGTGTTTGTTTAGTATCTTTGTATTTTAGTATATTTGGCTCAATATGAATGCCCCCAATCCAATGGCAGAGAGTCTTAGACAGTTTGTCCCAGAGAGCACTGACAGTACAACTTTTAATGCCATAAAAGGTGCTTGTTGGTTGTCATTTCTGACATTTGAGGTGAGAAATAGGCATTACAGTAACAGAATATTGATTCATATTTGATCAGCGCTGCCTAGTTTTAGTGTTTGATCGGAGTTTGCGAGTGACTGACAGCTGCTCAGAGACAGCAGGCTCCAGAGTCTCATGAATTACTGTCAGGATATAGTGACCGTTTTAGAAAAAATATTTTTTTTAAATCATATTTACTCCATTTCTACCCACTGCAGCTTTAATGTTTGTTCAGTGAAAATGAAACTGAATGTTGTGAACACGGGACACGAACAGCGGCCTCCTGGATGAACACCTTGTAAACTCTTTAAACTACGTCACCACACTCCCGCCGCACATTCTCGGAGCGTTTACTGTTTTCCGCAGATGGGTTTACATTATAGTTCATGGAATGCCCGGTGCATTTCATACCGGCGCTTAAGGGTGCCGTGTGTGGCGGCCGTGACAAAGCCTTGGTATTTGACATCCTAGGAATGAGAACGGGATGAAATATAGCTGTCAGAAATTCTTGATATCTCGGACTCGGAATTACAACTCAGAGGTTGACAGGAAAAACATTTTTTTTCCCCCATCTGGTTTCTTGTAATTACGGTCTGAACAATATGGCGTAAAGGAGAACACTGTTATGAAATCTGTCGCCTTGTTTCCTTTTCCAAAACGCTTTGTGATTTTGTTTTCTACATTCAAATTAAAAATGTAACTTCCATGTATCCAAATGGACTCTTCTTGTAAATATAACAGGAAAGGCACCATGATGTCACCTGCTTTTTTGTCAACCACGCTGTTGTAGATATGACTAGCTTGACTAACATCATGGACTGCACATAATCCGATGAGAAGAGAGTCTTCCATTGAGTTGCTGAAAATCACTTGCTAGCTAGTTGGCTTGGTACAGTAACTTTTTTGCAAAATAGTTAGCTAGCCAGTCAGTCAATATTTAATTTGGACAAATTAACATGGTCCAGATATTCCTGTCTTCTGACAAACAAAAGCCACCTCTTAACACACATCTGCAGCTGTTCTGATGAAAAGAGAACAATTACTTACATTTATCATGTCGCCTCTAAAATTCACTCCACGTTCTGTCAGCTTTGGACTCTGTGAAACTGTAAAACTGAAAGGTTTAAACACACACACCAGTCCCACATTAGCATCCTGCTGCAGCACATATAGACCTCACACTATAAAGGCTAATTATGACTTAAGTGCCATCACCTGTTGGACAGCCAATTAAGAGAATAATATTGCTGTTTACTGATATCTCTAGTCCAGTGCCCTGCTGGCTCCCATTAGAGGACCCACTGGGGATTTTAATTGCTCAAACACAACCAAAACATTGAGCATAAATTAATATCAGCACTTTGCGTTCACAACTTTTGGCCAAAGTCAGTGGAGGATAAAAGCCTAATGCCAAAAATGTTCAGGGGCTGGTGTACAGTGGTCAAATGGCTTTATCCTGCCACGCATTTGTAGACTACATCATAAACTACTCTCCCTCCATGATGTTATTTTACTGAATGTGTCTTGAAACTGCAGAGAAATAAATAGTAAATAAACGTTATGCAATAAAAATCACTACTGGCTGAATAACTTGAATTTTCTAAAGCTTTTTTGTTAGTTGTTGTTAGTTTAACATTCCCTAAAAATAATGTTGAATGCCACGTCTGTTTGATATTTAAAGTATTTGAACTGACTTTTATGGAATAGTAAATTAAAAATTCTTTTGAAATATTGTCACTGCCAGCAAACACTGGTGTTTTTTTTTTTTTTTTTCTACTATACATCAGATGGGTACTTGGCAAAACGTCAAGGCCGTGCCCCATTTTCGGGGGATAGAAAACCGAAGAGCAATGCATTTTGATGTGCGTTTGGACTGTTCACGGTTCATTTGGATACCCAAAGTGTGCCAAATGGGTTTTCTACCTCTTGAAAGAGAATCTGACTATGAAATACTACTGATATCCACTACGGGAGGCTATGTGCACACAATGGAGCCTTTGGCCATGACATTTACCCTGTGCATCATCACATGCTACCATTGTGCTCAGTATAAAATCCATAAAAATCAACTAAATTGTATAATTTTGACTCCAAATGGAGTAGTTTTATTATAATCATGAAATATGATAAAAAAAACTTAGTTAATAACAAATAAGATCACTAACGTTGTAAATAAGATAACAAAAAATAATGTACATTCAATATAAACACGGTCAAAAGTATTTATACGGTAAAAATACAATTTCTTGTGCATTGATTTTAACTAAAATAAGTAACTAAAATATTGAAATAATTGCCAAACAAACATTTTTTGGACAAAATACACTTAAAGTGTTGTTTTAGTAGCGGTATAAAATTTGGTAAAAAGAAACCACAGCATTTTATGAAGTTTTTAAAGGCAGTGTTTTAACACACAGCTCAGCTGAGATGTACCGGGTTCGTCAGATAACACCTTTTATCCAGTTACCTTTTTTATCATCATACATTATATAAATCTCATGTTATTACTCTATGGGTCTTTCACTCTATTTTCCAGTCAGTATTTATCTACTCAATAAAACCCAGACAAAAGACATTATCCTGGCAGGTTTTTTAATATAGCTCATTTTGGCTAAAGAAACAGCATCATTTAAAATTCAGTATGATGAAACCCTGAACTGACAAGAACAAAGTACGTAGTGTAAGTAAACTTTACTTTCACAGATCTACAAGTTAAAACAAAACCCTATTTTTGCTTTGTATTCAGCAGCATTCCTCGTGGACCGCCATGAATTTGTTCAATTGTTGCTTGAGTGCACCTTAATTTGAGCATGCCAGGCAGGACGGCGGGAGGTCTCTCTGTGTGGGTCAGAATTGACTCTCAAATAAAGGCTCAAACAGCTCCTTTTTGTCCCAAGACGTGCGGCCTTGACGAAATGTTCCGTATATTCAGGGCTGCAATTTATTTTTTTGCGCCGTAAAGTAAAAGACAAACAATGGTGATTACTTTTCAGTGACAGAAAATTAACGTTTTGAATCTTTTTCTTTCACTAAAATAACTCTGGAGCGTGGTGTACAGTAGCTCATTGGATGGAGAGCAGCGCGCTCTTGGAAAAAGGAATGTATTAATGAAATGTGGTAATTAAAATTTGAGCAGCCACAGTCTTGTTCGTGTCATAGGATGTTTTTTATTAAGTCTGTATTTTTTGCTTTTTAGTGGGTTTGTGTGTGTGTCTGTGTGTGTGAGACAGACAGAGATAAAGAGAGAGACTGCTGCTCTTTAGAGACTCTGGCATTTCCAGCAGAGAAAAACTGCCTTGAACATCACATACAAACACACACACGTTTATACCTCTAAACTTATGAGGACCCTCACTGACTTAACCTACACTATCAGGACTACTAACCCAAACCCTTAATTTAAAAATACATTCCTCCTCTCTGATGTTGTATTGATGTTTTTAAGACTAAACGTTAGGGTTAATCTATCCATTACAAAAAAAAAATCATTTTCTTACTTACCTTAAGTGATAAAGCCATCTTTCTTTTCTTTTCTTTCAGATAGTTTTGGCTTAATTTGCCCTCCAGATGCCACCCCGATACAGTGGAGGTAAATGAAACTGCATGCAGTTCTCATTGGAGCTACAGTATATAGAGCTAATACAAACTATACTAGCCATATTTCTTCAGTGGGATTATGGAGTTATGGGTAGATTGTAATATTGGTGGAGTGACCCTTTAAAATATAGCTTTACTCATTATTGTAGTTTGTCCTGCGTCTTAAGGCCTTTACACACCAGCAGCATTTTTTTAATGCAATTAATTTGCCCGTCAATATATTTTTTCAAACTGTCGTTTTTCACACAGAACGTGAATATTACAAGGTGAAAAGGCGTCACTTTTTTTCAGAACGAGGTTGATTTTTCTGAGCTGTGAATGCAGGCATCAACCAATCACAGTGTGGAACGGGTAGAGTTGCATCTATATTTGTAAAAACCCAGAGGCTCCGTTGCCCGAACCAAGACGGCAATCTTTATCACTCCTTTCAACCTTGGCAAAGGCAGCGCAGACCAGATCCACTCCGTCCATTCTTACATTTCGCAGGTGAATATTTTGCTTTTTTGTGTCATGCCCCCAGTGTCTGAAGGCCATAACCTTTAGTGATACAGTAATTATGTGTATCTCAGCCGAAACAATAATCTGACACAATAATCTTAACTTGGTTTTAATCATAATTTTGTTTTCTTATCTGGTATTTTTTGCTCTCTTTTTTTCTCTTTTATCTATATGAATTAGATATCTTATCATTATTATTATCACTGCCACAACAGTAGGCCTACTGACACTAAACACGTATTCCAGGAGGACATTAGCATAAATAAAAAGATTATCATAAATGATGCACCTAAAAACATTTTGCCAGCCGGTGGGGGGGCCGCCATGACTTCAACTCCATGGATTGGAGTTGGTTGTCTCTCTCTGTGTGAGATTTTGTCCAGTGTTTTGCACTTTGTATCAACTGTATGGTGTTTAAATAAAGCAGGGTTTATGTGAGTTACCACTAACCCACATAAAGTACCACATTGGAGTTTTCTTTTCTTTCAGTGTTACTCACAAAAACACTGTCTATCATTGCGGTATTACGTCCTTCCTCATAAAATATTTGCAAAGCTGAGTTTTCAAATATTTTTAAACCGGCAATGTTTACATTAATGTTTGCTAGCTAGCACTTTTCTTCTTCCTCTTGGCATGTAACTATCCAGCTGTGTGCTCATTTGCATACATGTGCATCCTCCTGCTCATGAAAACATTTCACTATAAAGCTACTAGTGATCAAAAACTCTCAGGATAAACTAAACCTAATACGAACCCGAGATCTAATTCCAAATTTTAACCCTCAAACGTCCTTTTGAAAAAGTGAAGGCATGCCAAAACGTCGTCAATCCCATAGGCTCACTCTAAAACTGGTCCTCACAAAAATAGAAGTATCAGAGGCACACACTTTTACCAACAGATCAACGTATTCTCATCCAATACCCTAGGAAAAAAATAAAATCTCCTTTTTTGTTCGTTTTCCTATGAATAGCCAGCAACACGTGACAATTCTCCACTCCTTACATGCCTACAGTCTTTTCAAAATAAACTTCTGTCCTCACAGGAAACAACTTCCTTAGGTTTAGGCAATAAAACTACTTAGTTAGGTTTAGGAAAAGATCGTGGTTTGGCCTAAAATAACTCCGGAAGTGACGTTACTTATGTGACAAATAAATCAACGTTGGCTTCTGGTTTCACACGGTACACGAACGCCGGTCTCCTGGGTGAAAGTCTGGTATTTTTTGACCCCCATTACGTGAAATACACACAAATTGATTTTGTGGGATATACACGAATTACAGCGCATTGCTTTTCGTAGGTATAGCTACAAACGGTGCATGAGACCAGCCTGAACACATACATATATAGATGTAAAAATGCATATAAAGACAAATAGGTGGATTCAAGTTACACACTCTCTCTTGCTTCCTTCTGCACGCTAAAGGTACACACATACACACACACACACACACACACACACAAAAATGTTTGGATAATTTAAATTAAACGTTTTTCCATTGTCATTAAAAACCATCAGGCCTGTACAGAACAGCCTCACTTAACCCGTGTTCACTACCTCTGTTAACACACTCATCTGTTCAAATCATCCACCATCCATAATCCTACACACACACACACACGCACACACACACACACACACACACACACACACACACACACACACACACACACACACACACACACACACACTTTCCCCTCTCTGGTCCTCTGAGCCCCCCTCGCCATTAACAGGCCACCGCAGCACGCCTTCTCCATTTAGGTCCTCCAGTCCTCCCAAACCCCCCGTACACACACACAGACACACACACACACACACACACGTACACACACACACACACACACACACACACACACACACACACACACACACACACACACTCACACTCGTCTTTCCTCTCTCTCCATCCAGCGTCTCGGAGGATTTGTGGAGAGATTTTTTTCTCCTGCAGACGACCAGGCAGCAGAATTGTATTTGTTTTTTCTGTAGCGCTGCCTGTAACTGCAGACAGTAGCAAACCGCCGGCCTGTGTGTGCTAACTGTCTGTGTCCACAATTGTAATGACGGAGTATATCATGTAACAAACCCCAGTATCTGTAGCCTTAAGGTTTTATATGTCTAACAAGACTGAGTGTGTTTGACACTGCCTTGGATTGGCAGGAGACATTTTCAGTCTCCAGGGTATTTATATTTTGAGTGACATGTTGCGGGATGTTTTCTCCAAAACTGCGTTGGATGAGAGGAAATGCCCAGTTGCTAAAAAATGCCCATATGTTACATGAGTATTTGTTTTTACCTCTTCCACATTTCAGTAGTCGTATGTTTTAGTATTTGAATGTTTTTTTTTTTGTTCTTGTCGTAACACTGTCTAACAGAGTGACTCACACACAGGATGTTAAGTCAATACATTTAGTTTCTATACTTTTTAAAAATGACACTTGTATTTAGATGCTAATGAAACAAATACAATTGAGTTGATGGAAAAGTAAATACAGAGATTGTCTCATGTATGTAACCTCCAGTTTCCTAAAGTGACACACCTGGTTAAACATTAAGGCGGGTGGCTGATTGAGTTTGCCCTCTTGGAGTGGAGGTTTGAGCATGAATGACTCTGAGTGTGTGTGTGTGTGTGTGTGTGTGTGTGTGTGTGTGTGCGTGTGTGTGCAGGTATTTTCACTCAAGAAAAAAAAATAGAGTTGCTGTGTTTCTGAGGTTGTGTATGACCCTCGACTGCCGTCATAATAAGTGACTGATAACTCAGACGGTTGTCTTTATATAAGGAGGAATGTTATTGTTTTTGTTAAAACAATAATTAAAATCATTTTGAACAGATTCTTATTTATGAAATCCATGACAGCCTGTTGTCTTTTAATGTGCTTTAATCCAGCTGTATTCAAAAGGTCACCTTGGAGAGCAACACTGTCTCCTAGAATTTACATTTATATACTGTGAATGTTTTGCTAAACACATTTCGGGGGATAATTATTGCCTTGACTGTGTTCAGTGGCCTTGTTTTTTCAAGTGAAGGAAATGATACCAGAGACTGGGATTCACATCAATCAAAGTGCTTTAGTTGCCTAAACCGTATCACGATTTAGGCAACTAAAGCACTTTGGTTAATGTTAGGGAAAGACTGTGGGTTTTTAAAAATTGTTAATAACATAAACCGCTCCTCTATCAAGTCACTTCTGACTTTTATTAATATCAAACCAAGATCCCTATCTTTCCCTCACTTAAACCAAGTGATTTTATTTCCTAAACACAACTCTAAAAAACATTAATCATGCTTCAGTGGCTATGAGCCTGTATTTTATTGCAAGCGTAGATACTTCAAGAAAACAAATGAAATACGATGTCTGTTAACATTTTACAAATATTTTTAGTATTAAAGTCGTTTCTACACTGTGTTGATTAAAACAGATTTCAGGCAGCATTATTTCAGTATACAGTATATTTAGTATAGTAGTAATTTCTAGAATACAGGGCTGCAGGCAGAATGTACAGTAGTTGAACTATATGACATGACTGAATGACTGAATAGCCTTTTAAAACATAAATGGAAATGATAGCACAATTGGTGAGTATATTTTGATCTTTTTTTATTGCTGTTTTTTTTCTCCTTTTTTTGGGCTCGCCACCACCCCCCATCTTCGGAGGAATACATTTACTTTGCTTTCATTCTTTTTCAAATGAATAGCCAGTGAAGGAAAAGAAATGTGATAATATTAATAATAATCTTAGTCAAACCATATTACTTAAAAAAAAAGAAAAAAGCAGGAGTGAATAAGATGGCAATCTTATCGACATATAAACAAATAAACAGACAACAACAACAAAAAAACATTCAAGAGTAGACATGGACACATTTATGAAATCAGACAAATATCAACAATGACAGCAAACAACGAGCCCACAAACATAGAACAGAGACATAGAACATAAGGCCTTTTTAAACTGTGTAGGATGGAGTATAGGTAAGGAGCGGGATTATAATATGTAACATGAAGAAGATAGTAGTGGCGGGGTGGCATTTAGCTGTTTTTTTTGCATCCAGCACCTTTTTTGGTATATGGTAGTGTGCTGTAGTTTTGTTAAAACATAAGAAAAAAAGCCAGCATTCAAACTTAGAATAAATCATGTCTTCATTGTTCAGTTAACTGCAATTCAGGTACAGTCATTTCATTTTATCAAATCAGAGGTAGTAACAGGCTCAGTTTGTGATAAAGATGGCTGTCAAGGATTACAACTTTGTAATCTTTAGCTGCAGATCAGTATCTGAGCGGCGGCGATGCACTCAGCTAGTGTTTTGAGAGCCTGTGAGTCACTAGCATGCAGCCTTAAATGAGCACCCAAAATATTCTGCAGTTTGGTGCAGCAGTATATGAGATAAGCCGTGGACAGACACAGAGATTCACACACATGCATGCAAACTGATCCCATTATCTCCTGGCAGAGATTTAAAAAGAAAAAAAAAACACCTCTCACATGTTCAGGTAACATTTCCATAATGTTCAACATCTTTTATTGGGTACATTTAACTTTAAGTCCTTGATGTTTATTATATCTTATTTCCCCTCTCTTGCTCTGTGAAGCAGTATAACATGCAGACTTAATTCCATTTATTCCAGCAAAAAGTCTTGAGTCCTTCGCCACACTGTTCCGCGCTGCTGCCCTCCGATCTAACATGGCAGCGACATTACCATCTCTATGTAAATTGCTCTATGACACACAGACAAGGCGGGGGAGAGGGGTAGAGTACTTGTCAGAGTGCTTGTCTAACCCCTCCACCTCCTCCTCATATACCCTGACGGGAAATTACAACAGCCGTTGGTCTGGTCTTCTCTGTTAGAGACACTTGTATAGACGGAATAAAGAGTCTTTCTTTAAGAGGGGAAGCGAGTGTGTGTTTAAATGTGTGTGTGTGTGTGTGTGTTTTCCATAAGGCTGATGTTTCCTCACAGATGTTACAGTATATGTTTAACACAAGATCACGATACTATCTTCAGTCTGTCAGTATTAATTCCTTCAAGTATTCGCCACCCTTCTTTCAGGTATGTCATACCAACTTCAACATTTCTTCTTGTCTCCGAAAGATTAAACTAGAGCAGCACTCGTAACCAAAACAGGTAAGGACAAGTAGATATTAACAAGACAGGGCACTTGACAGATGTTTTTTCAAATACAGTACAGCGCTTTCCCCCTCCATCAAAAGAGACCCAACAGCAGCATTGAGGGCAGATCTGTGTGATTTTCTAGCAGATGAAAGTGAATATGTAATTAACATGCTATAATTGCTGGCAGTCTCTCTTTTTATTTCAAGATGAAATGATGCTCTATCTCTCTCTCTTTCTCTCTCTCTCCCTCTCTCTCCCAAGCCAAGGTCAGAGGCCCAAGCCTATGCAATACATATTTAATGGAGAAACACAGAATGTGAACATATGTGACTGGATACTCGAGCTGTACTGTATTTTAAATATCAGCTGCTGTTGCTCATTTTTATCTTGTGAAATAAATTAGGCAGTCAGATAAATCCCCCGCATAGCATCTTTTACGCTGCATTATTTATTACTTCCAATGAGTCATTAATAAGAAATGTTTGTTTTTTCCCGGTTTGCAGGGTCTCAATCCAGAGATGGATTGTTCATTTCCTCAACTTCCAGCATAATTCGGTAGCCAGACCACAACTAGAAAACTCTCCACTTAACATAAAAGTAAATGGGCTACCTCTGCCTTCATGTGCTGACGTGGTTTCGTGGCTCATTCTTCATTTCGAGATCGTTTCAGCGTTACCGCCATGCCGCCATGCTCTATAAACCTTGTCCCAACCGCCGCACTGCTCCTTGCAAAACGGCATCACCAGCACAGGCCCTCTATCGACTTCAAACGTATAAAATGAGAACGATTTAGCTTTACGAGTGGCCCCTAAGAATCCACGCCATGCACAAGACAAGACAGCATTGTTGGATGGTGGAACACCCCAAAATAGTGTGGTGAGAGATGGAGCTGGTTATGCGTCTCTCTGCCAATGATATCAGATTAAGCGGAGCTCTCGGGGCCCGTCCGGTGCTGGCTACGTGCATGACCTCATCAGCTGCGGCTCGGGTGGTTTGGCAGCGAGGGACCGTGTATAAGCTGTGGCAGGAGATGACAGAAAAACACAGCAGAGACGTTTTCTGCAAAAGGAGCGTGTTGGTGCCGACACTGGCGACGGGTTTGATCCTTAAATGCTTTATTTTGTAGAATTAAGTCAACAAGAGTAAT
This sequence comes from Sebastiscus tertius, assembly GCA_916701665.1. Lineage (NCBI taxonomy): Eukaryota > Metazoa > Chordata > Actinopteri > Perciformes > Sebastidae > Sebastiscus > Sebastiscus tertius. Next base: position 71,337 of record CAKAOH010040312.1, on the reverse strand, counting down.
GCTTTGGAAGCATTTGGGGGTCTAAATCATTCAAAGAATCACACATGTAAAGCTATTCACTTGTTTACTACAATATATGAAAGCTTTGAGCAGAGCCACAGTAGTTTGGAAACCCTGAACTTGTTTTGCTCAGTGTGGCTAAAATACACAATCCAGGGTAAAATAATATTAATAGTATAATTATCATTAATCTTATAGTAACCTATAACGAACACAACGTAAGCAATCAGTAAAATGCAATCAAAGAAGCCAAAACTGAAAAAAAAACTTTAAAAACGGCATGAGCTAAATAAAATAGTAAGTCTCCCTGAACCGTCTGGATGACAGTTATGACACGTGTCTCTTTTGATAGGTAACTCTTTATAGTTTATTATCTGAAGTCAGATTAGTCGTGATAGTGTTACAGATACTGAATCAAACTTACAGAGGCTCAAACTTGGTAAAAATGTTACTTATTCTTTGTTAATATATAAGAGAAAAAACAATAAGAAAACACAGGCTACAATTCAAGTAAAGGCAAAAAAGTATAAAGTGATTCAAATATTTAAAACCCTAATAAGTTAGCTGATGGGAAAACTCTTTTTTCTGCTTTAAAGTCAATAGATTTTATATATCTAATTTCCTTTAGCTGGTTAAAGTCAAACATTGAATACCTGTCATGATCTTGACTAAGATTGTTGGAAATAAGTCCAGGACTTTATTATTATATCCCCGACAAAGTCTGATATATAGGACGGGCCATTTTAGGTAAAAAAAAATAAATAAAAAATAATTATAGAGACAAGGGAGAGGGGTAATATTCGGAGAAAAACTCATAATTTTAGAGATTAAAGTCATTAATTAACTGACGAAAAATTGTCAAAAAATGTGCCACTTCAATCTCAGAAAATTATGGACGTTTTTTTCTCATAAATTTACGAATTTAATCTCTAATTTTGAGTTTTTTTCTCCAAATATAACCCCCCTCCCCCATAATTATTAGAATTTTTTACTTACAATGGTCCTAATATGCCATCGTAGATATGTACTGTATATATTGTCTTTTATAAATATATTTGGATGTTGTTAATTAACCAAAATTAAAACTATGCAGTTATATGAAGAAGCATGTTTAATTATGTGTATTACTAATTCTGAACAAAACTCTCCAAACTGGAAATAAGTTCCAGTATTGTATTGTGTTGCACTGAGTGAAGTGATTTTTTACTTCTCAAACCTGCAGCACAATTCAGCACCGGCCTGAAGTGCAGCAGTAAACATCAGTTAAATGACGTGCAGTTAATGCAACTTGCAGCCACCAACACTCCTGCAGCCACTCGGGGACGTGACAAACGTCACTGCAAATAAATCTGACAAGAGAATATCCCGTCCACATCTCTGATCTGTCAGTGCAACGGAACAATTAATTGCTCTTGCAAAGTATTTTCTTTCCCCATGTAGATCAACAATGTCTCGGGCAATCAGGCCCTCCACCCCCCTCCCCAATTCCCCACAAGAGCTGAATCCTGCATGTCACCCTCTTCACATAATGAGGAGACAGCGGGTGTCATGTCTGGACTTGGCAATCTGTTACTGACATGAGAGTTAGAGTATTAAATGGACTAACTGCCGGCTTTACTGTCGAGGAACACCGGTGTCTGAGCCCGATGATTACCGCGGCCCCCAAACAAAAATGACATTTGTCTGACAATAAAATTGGATACTAACCTGTCTGAAAGCTGTCTCCATTTGCCTAGAACAAACGTTGGCGTCAGCAAACAGTTTGACACACTTTCCCCCTTGAATGCATAGAGAAGGCGAAGCCATCCTTTGGCTCACGGTAATGGCCCCTCATTGTTGGCCGCAGAGGATGTGGCGCTATTCATACCGGTGGATGATTGAAAAGAAAATTGAATCCCTTTTGATGTGATAAATGTGTCTATTACTGCATTTGCACACAAAATGTCGGTGGAAATTATAGTGGGGAGGCAGGGCTCAGAGGAGAAAATACATAGGGATGGCATATTGGCTAGCTTTGATTGGAGCTGAAATATAAATATACTGTACCGGTGGATGTAATGAGTCCAAGCTCCCTGATTTTTCCACAGGAACTTCACAAATGAAAGGCCTTGAGAGCCCCAATTGTGAGACTATATAAAAAGGTTAAATGTCTGCATAGCTCTCTCTCTCTGTCTCTTCAAAGAAGCCGTCTGATAAAGGACACCAACAACTGTTTGCCTTGTAATAAAAGGAAATTTTCTCTTTTCAAAAACTTCTGAAAGACCGGGGAAGAAAGGGAGTCCCGATATTTTGTGCTGCAAGTGTCGCCCTGTGAAGGCCAAATTCATTTGAAATTGTTAAGACAGTCGGTGAAGTGGTTTGATGTATATCAAAAAATGTTCTCTTAGTGGTGGATAAAATAGCATTTCTTGCCATTTTGGAAACATCTGGAATGCAAGTATAATAATGGTATTTGCATTTTTGCCCTTTTTAATGTTTTTTTCAGTTTGCCGTGTGTACAACTTCTAAACACATTGGCATCTCATCCACATATTGAAGTAGTTTTAGTTTAATGTTATTAATGCAACAGTTCTTTATGAGGGGTCACTTTTCAAGAGTTTACCTCAACATAACTGAGTATTCTGTATGCATTAGTGAAATAAATAACTAAAAAGTAATCATTTATGTTATGTAGGACATTTTTTGTTTGCAATGGTCTAAAACATGTCATCTTAACCAAAAACTATGGTATCAAGTGACATTAAAAAAGTTATAAGATGGCAATATTTTCATGATTTTGGAAGGAATTTAAAGACTAGTTTGAATGGTTGAAATGTATAGTTTTAGAAATAAACAATGAAAACAAAACGGAAGAAGACTAACACACAAAACATAACAACCTAAACCTACAGCACACACACTCTTCTGTATTTTGACTTTGAAGAGTCTTTGTTGATGTGATGAATGCATCCTTTCCTTGAACAAGTCCAGAGTTCTTTTTGTAAAGAATGTTTCAACAATTCACAACTTAAACTCTTATATCTGCTCTTATTCAATTTGACTAACAATTCATCAAATAATACTCTTTGGTATTGAAAGATCAAGGTCTTCCTCCATACACTGTCCTGCCCTGTAATGGAAAATCACCCTTTCTTGCCATTTTCAAAACATCTGGAATGCAAGTATAATAATGGTATTTGCATTTTTGCATTTTTGCCATTTTCATGTTTTTTTTTTTTTTCAGTTTGCTGTGTGCACAACTTCTAAACACATTGGCATCTCATCCACATATTGAAGTAGCATTAGTATAATATTAATGTTATTAATGCAACAGTTCTTTATGAGGGGTCACTTTTCAAGAGTTTACCTCAAAATAACTGAGTATTCTGTATGCATTAGTGAAATAAATAACTAAAAGGTAATGATTTATGGCATGTAGGACATGTCTTGGTTGCAAAATGGTCTATAACGTGTACTCTTAACCAAAAACTATGGTATCAAGTCGCATTAAAATAAGTAAGAAGACGACAAAAAAAAAACACGACACATTTCAAGATATTTTCAGGATTTTGGAAGGAATGATTGGATGAAATGTATATATTTTTAGAAATAAACAATGAAAACAAAACAAAAGAAGACTAACACACACAACAACCTAAACCTACAGCACACACACTCTTCTTCTGTATTTTGATAGCCATTATTCCATCAGAAAGAGTCTTTGTTGATGTGATGAATGCATCCTTTCCTTGAGCAAGTCCAGAGTTCTTGAGAACTTTTTCTAAGAACGTTCACAACTTAAAATCTTAAATCTGCTCTTATTCAATTTTTACTAACAATTCATGAAATAATATCCTTTGAGTTCTTGGTATTGAAAGATCAAGGTCTTCCTCCGTACACTGTCCTGCCCTATAATGGAAAATCCCTTTTCTTGCCATTTTGGAAACACCTGGATGGCAAGTATAATAATGGTATTTTCATTTTTGCCCTTTTTATGTTTTTTTTTTCAGTTTGCTTTGTGTACTTTTTCTAAACACATTGGCATCTCATCCACATATTGAAGCTGTTTCAGTATTATATTAATGTTATTAATGCAACAGTTCTTTATGAGGGGTCCCTTTTTAAGAGTTAACCTCAACATAAATGAGTATGCATTAGAAAAATAAAGGAATAAAAAGAATATTACCTAAAAAAAGTAAAGACATTTGTGTCCAAACAGAGTGATGGTTATGTTCTTTTAGTCATTTCTTTGTTGCAGGAAGAACACAACAGAAAAAAACGTGACATATTTCAAGGTAATCTCGTGATTTTGGAAGGAACTTGAAGACTTGTATGTGTATATAGTTGTAGAAATAAATCACACACACAACACAACAACCTAAACCTACAGCACACACACACACACACTCTTCTTGTGTATTTTGATAGACATTATTACATTAGAAAGAGTCTTCCTCGAACAAGAGTCCAGAGTTCTTGAGAACTTCTTGAGAACTTCTTAAGAACCTTTTCTAAAGAACTGCACTGTGAATTACGTTTAACGGGAAACGTATTACATTTGTAATGATGAGTCCGCGTAGGGAAGAGGTCGAGGTGGTGCATCGGTCAAACAAACACAGGCCTTTCACCCAAGAGACTGCTGTTCGTGTCCCGTGTGAAACCAAAAGTCAATGTTCACTTATTTGATGTTTCTTTTACCTAACCAAGTAGTTTTGTTGCCTAAAACTAACAATGTAGTTTTGTTGCCTTTTTTAAAAAAAATTGTTTCAATTTACAATGCTAACCAACCACATGTTTAAAACTGTGAAAAACTGAGACGTAATCCGGGACAGAGCACGTTTCCCTCGAAACATAACTGAATGCAATTTAGTTGTATGGGAATGTAATTCAAGATGTTTATTGTCACTCCGGTTATACGACCGTGTGAAATGCTTCTGCTGGGAAACTCAATAAAAGAAAGAAAATAAATGGCAAATAAATAAAGACATATCAAATTTAATTAATAACAAACAAACTACAAGAAGCAAAGAGGGTGCAGATTGTAGGAGACAGGGTTGGACAATATGTCATTGTGCTCAGAGGATGAATCATATTGACTTTGGTGATCCCCTGACTTTTCCTCTATAGTCAACACATTCTCACCCGTATTGAGACCGGGTTTCTAATGACACCATGAGGTCCACATTTATGGTTCCGAGTTAAATGTCTCCATGAAATCGATTCTTTATCCAGAAATCTTGGAAAGTGCTTTGTAGCAGTTTCCATAAGAAGGAAAAGTGAAGATCCTTTATCAGCAACAAAATATCTGTTAACAATGAAATCTTCCGAGATCCTCGCATTTCCACATTTTGCCGACTAGACAGAGCTCATGATTACATTGCTTAAAGGACTTGAAAAAGACTAATGTCAAGAAGTCAAGCGAAACTTCCAGCAATATTAACTCAGTTTTGGTGCTCTTTCATACTGTCTTCAACTACAACTGGTGCTTTGTTGATCCTTTCATAAATGATTAATTTTCAAGGCTCAAAGGCCCAAATGTTAATGTTTGTATTCTACGTTTTAACAATCTCGAGGAACAAGAAAGAAAGAGGAGCCAGACATACAGTAAGTGAATCTGTCTGAAAAGTGTCATTACAGTATTTGTGTGCATGCCTGGGTTATTGTGTGTCATCTCTTTTTTTAAGCAGCTCCCTCTTGTTCATCTGTACTTCAGGAGCCGCACGCAGTAACACAAACACCGACTCCACTACTCCATTCTACCGCCTGACCCTTACATTTTTAATCGAGACACTCATCTCTCTTTCAATACACAACATCTTTGATGATGAGACGCTCTTTGATGGCAAGTGAATTTCATTTTCGTCTAAAAGCTTGCAAAGTATTCGGTTCAAGATGATCACCACATTCGTGACTTCTAGGCAATTACTGTAATGATGCAAAATGGTAAACATTGGCCCAACATCTAAATAATTTAACAGACTGAAAACATGCTGCTCCAATGTTTATGAAACTCGTTTTTGTGTTTACAGAGTGATCATGTTGAAATGTTCCATGGCATTGAGCTAGTATGGAAGGTCATGTTTGAATGAACTAATTCTATGATATTTAAATGGCTCCTCTAGATTACACAGTGACTCGGGTCAGACAATAGACTCCACCCGTTTAAAGTGGGTGCTGGTGCGGCCAAATGTAATGCATCTGAAAATTATTATTATCAGAGAGAGCTGTGCTGAAATTGACTGCAAAGAGAGCTCCGTTTTTTGGAGAGAAAATATGCCGAGCTCAATTTGGACACAAGTGTCGCGTCTTTGTGGCTGACGGCGCAGACTGACTTCTGTTTGAATGGGTTACAGACATCCCATAATGAAAAGTTAATTAATTCCAGGCCTCTATTCTTGTGTTGCCTGGACACTTGAATAATGTTTTTTTTTTTTTTAAAGTCACTGTGAGGAACTTTTAACTAGTTACAGTCTCAATGTAATACTGATGCCTCTCTATGACCTTCATACGTAAACGAGACCGTCAGCGAGAAGATTGAGTTATTCTTAATGCTTGTCATCGGTGCAGGTTCACCAGAAACTCCTTCAGCTCAGACTCCAGCGGCGCCTCCGGCAGCGGACAGACCGAGATCCGGCTTTGCTGCCGCCTTCGACCTGCAGTCGGAGCGCCGGCAGCAGATGGACAGCTCTGTGCCCGGCAGAAGCATCTCCTTCCATGGCTAGGAGCAGAGCTTCGCCTCGCTGCTCTGCCGGCCAAGACCACGCTGCTGGAGGCCCAGGCCATAAAGCTGGGTTTGCTAAAGCAGCCCGTTCTCATTCCCAGGGTGTCAAATACCGAGGCTTTGTCACGGCCATCGGCGTTCGGTACCGTCGCACATGGCACCCCTTAGTGCCAGTATGAAACACTAAACACACAGTGTGGTGACGTAGCTTAAAGAGCAAAAAGAGACACACTGGTTGGGTGGAAGGGGAGGTGGATGGGTCCAACTAACATCCAGGCTTTCATCCACAAGACCTCTGTTCGTGTCCCGTGTTCACATCGTTCAGTTTAATTTTCACTGCACAAACATAGCAGTTTTAAGCCCAACCATGTAGTTCTTTCCTAAACCTAACTATAGTGGTTTTGTTTCCTAAACCTCAAATGACTCCAAGGGTAACCGTGGTGGTTTTGATGCCGAAATTACAGTGACCCTAAGGGGCGTGACGCCAAGGGGTGTGACAAAGTGGCGATATGTGACGAGCTGGGATGAGAAGGTGTTGGCTGGAGGGCAGGGAGGCACGGGAGAACCAGAACCAGGACTTCGCGGGACAGACTGTCAGACCTGCTGAAGTAAAAGAGGAGGATTTCTAAAGGGACTCTGGTGCTTGGAAACACTTCCGCTTTTGTCCACAGAGGCCACCAAAATCGCCACAAAATAAAGTTCCTTGTAGTAGCTTTAAGTAATATTTTCAAGTACAGTGAAAGGGATTTTTTTTTTTTTCAGTGACTTATTTACATCTTTCAGTAAATTTTAGTTTTTATTTCACATGATTATATTAAGTTCTATTTGCAGGCATATTTCTAATAGCTGTGCCTCTGAAAGACTCGGGTGCAGCATGGTTTAATGAGTAAGTGCATAAAAGTAAAAGAGGTTTGCTGGAGCACAAACTTAACATCACAGAGCTTCAAAATCAACATCTGTTTATCCCAATGACTTTTCTCATTGAATTCTGTTTAACACGACATGTGCCTGCTGCAGAGCTCCGAGCACCAGTGGTTAATGTATAAACTGTCCAGGAGTGGGGATGAAGATGCCCATAGGAACATTGGCCCCTGATAAGCAAGCTGGACTGCTGAGTCACTGGATACACAAGTGGACAATTTCACTGACCGACAAATACCACCGATGGCTCTCGAGTTGTTGTGACAGAAGAAAACATTGTGGCTCTGTTGTGGATTGCATCACCATCATTAAGACTTTTCTACCTCATTCAAGTTTGTTTTGTTCATTTTTTGTCTTGTTTCAAGATTAAGCTCACGTTTGGCTTTCCTGAATTTTGATCCAAGTGGCCCTTGTTTGGAGGTTGTTTTGATGGTCTTCCAAAAGAGTAGGACTTTGGTCCGAAAGTTTCTGAACAAGTTCTAGATCTCAAACTTTTTGAGGGTAACATCTTTTAGGATTTCACATCTGCTTTGTTGAAAATGGACAGTAGGTGTTCTGGTGCTGGGAACCACCAGCTTCTCCATGTGGACCTCCTTATTGATGAGCATGAACCACGTAGAGGAATCCTGGATCTCCTCAGCAGACTCCGTCCTCTTTGGAAGGCACAGGACGTTCAGATGAAGGCAAGTGAATGTTTGTGTTTCAGTGATTCAATAATGAGCATTTTATCTCAATGTACAGTATTATGTGTCCACGATTGTATCTTGGTTGTTGGGTAGGTTGGTTGTCTGAAGTTTGGTTGTTCAGATAAACGTTTAGTTTGTCTATTCCTGTGACGTGTTCGCCTTGTATTATACTGATTGAGCATTCAGTCTATTCAAACAAAAAGGGGTATGAATGCCATGATAATGTGCAAGACCTTTAGTGAGAAAAAAAGCGAGAAAGACCACTTATGATGGGCGGGTGGGGAGGTGGATGGGCCCAACAAACACCGGACCTCCAGTAGAGACATGTCTGAGACCATTGTTGCCGGTGTTACAGGTGTTTTGTTTTGTAAGTTATGTTAGTGACATTTGTGACATGTTTTTTAGTGACGTTAGTAACGTGGTTTCCGTTGTTGTGTTACATTGTTTCTGTATGTCTTATTTTACTTATTTTAAGCTCTTAACCAAACTAAGTGGTTTTCTTGCCTGAATCTAACTGCAGATGTTTGAGTGGCATAAAAAATGACACAAGAAAGAAAAACACTGGGCGGGTGGGAGGAGAGGAGAGGTGAATAGGTCCATCAAAGCTTTCATCCAGGAGACCGCCGTTTGTGTCCGGTGCGTCACGTTACAATCAGCTGTTCATTCGTGTCCCGTGTTCACAACATTAAGTCACATTTTCAAGGTACAAACGTAGTAATTTTAAGCTAAACCATGTTGTTTTTTCCTAAACAACTAAACAAGTGGGTTTGTTGCCTAAACCTAAGTAAGTGTTTTTGTTTAATTCACAACATTAAGCACAAGTTTACTGTGACCGAAAGTGACACCGAGGGGTCAGCATGTGACCAGTTGGGATGACAACGTGCTGGTGGGTGGACACAGGTAAACAACAGGGTAACACGAATGGGAGAGGACTGACCTGGACTTCTGCGGAAGTCTGATGTTTGTTCAAAGACAACATACAGTATGATAAATAAAGTCCACAAAAATAGTGAAGTTTATAAAGTCATTCGAGATAAACTGGAGAGGGGATTCGTGCGCACAGTAGATGAGTGCCAAGTCAAAGTGGCAACACGATGAAAAAGATCAATTCGCTCCTTCCTACACACCCCCTCGGCAAATAGATTTTTTTATTTGGTCCGCTTTAATTTGTGCACTGTGAGCCCGAACCAAACTAAATAGAAAAATAAAAAAGTATAAATTTCCCTCTGATTCGGACTAGCCAAACGGACCATGGCTCGTGAAAGTGCCCTTAGATGTTGATATTGAATGCCACATTAGTCATTGACATTGTCACTACATCATGGATGTCACTGTGACACTTGTAAATAGATTTAGTCCATTGTGTTTGCTTAGTTATCTTCGGACAAAAAGCTGCATGGATGAAAGAGTAGCAAAAAAAATATGTGAAACTTTCTACACTCTTTTACATAAAACATCCAATTTGTTAAAGTGTAGACTTATGATGAGGTTCTTGTGCTCACGGGGGATATAAAACTGAATTCATGCTGTTTCACCCTTTGTTTCACTGCAATTTGAATCGTTCCACACCTGGTCAGTGCAAACTGGTTAACTCATCGCAGGTGTTTTCAGTTACAGGCTGAATCAACCAGTTTGCACTGACCAGGCTTCACTGATGCACCTAGTCAGCAGATTCCTCCTCTGTGATTGGCTGTGCTCAAATTATTATTTTCAGACCACAATAATTGTGATGTTTGATTTTCAGTTTCAGCTTAAAGTGGCAGTAGCAGTATATTTTTGGCATCATTGGGAAAAAATCCCATAATAACCTTTCAGCATATTGTAATTCAAGTGTTCTGAGAGATAACTAGACTTCTGCACCTCCTCATGGCTCTGTTTTCAGGCTTTAGAAAAATCTACGGGAGACTTTGACCAATCACAGGTCATTTCATTGAGAGAGCGTTCCTATTGGCTGTGCTCTGGTCATGTAACCGGAACTTGACGATCCTTCAACAGATTTCACAATGGCTGCCGGGTCACAAACTTTCTCATTTCACAGCTAAACCGTGCACTACAAGATGATTCTGAAAACATTTGAGGAGAGAAATAGGCAATAACGTAACATAATATTGATTCATATTTGATCAGTGCTGCCTAGTTTGACCGTTTGGTCAGAGTTTGCGAGTGATTGACAGCCAGGTCTCATGACGGCAGATGGACAGCAGACCTCAGATCAGCTCTTACTGCTTGTTTTACACCGGAGGACACAGAGGCACATGATATTTTTCAGGTTACTTGTTTTATGTATTACTGTTACAATATAGCAACCGTTTTATAAAAATAACTTTTTTTAATCAGAATTGCTCCAATCTCGCCTACTTTAGCATTAAGTGTTAGTGTACAACCTGCTGACAATACATGTTTTATTTTTTTTTAATTTTTAAATAAAAGCACTTTATGAAATAGATGAATAAAAAGCACAACACAAAACTGAAATGTCTCATCTTCTGCAGACATGGCACTATATAGAAAGACAAGTGTACAAAACCAGCAGAAAAGCCAAGGTAACTGGACAACAAAAGTAGACGTTTTTATTTTATTAACCCTGGGAACAGATGCGTATAGTGTTGTCAGAGCATCTGTTCAGAACAGGATAATCCCACTCTGGTCCCATGTGCAAACACAAGGTCCAATCTTTCAGAGAAATAGGGTTTATGTTTGTTAGGTGACAGCACACTGGGTGGGTGACCTCTCAATCTACACCAGGTCCACTAGTGTACACAAAGGAGTCGATGTTTTCCTTCAGCCTCAGATCCCAACAGTCCCTTTAATGATGCATTGTGTTCATCTGTTGGAATATACAGACATGTTACACCTGTGCTTTTAACTGTGTTGTATGTGACAGTTTTTCTTTCAAACTACTTTCTGTATATCTTGTATTTCATCATTGTGTCTATTTTACTACTCTTGTTTTTATTCCTTCCAGTACACACTTTTTTTAATCCTTCTTGACAAATTAAACAATAGATCAAACCGAGGCAGTTTGGGTACTTTGCATGCACTTTAACTTCAAAAGAAATTAAAATAAAAAAAGAATACAAAAAAATTGATAGAGACAATGTCAAAGCTTCACATAAAATAAATAATTAAAATGAATTTAAAAGTGACAAAAAAAGAACAACAGATTTAGAGGCAACCCTGAGTATTTGAAAGGCTTGTTTTAGCACTTGTATAAAAGCCGTTTGAGTACACATGCTGTAATCTACATTGTGTACAGAAATGACAAAGTTTTTGTTTTCAAATGACAGTGAATGAACAACACAGTCTCACGGCAGTTTGTGAAATAGTCACAAAATTTATTCTATTTGATTTGTCAAAGATGAATTTCCCTTTTTTTTCGTGCCGCTCAGCATGACTTTAAACAACGTGTTTTTTGTGTTTTCCTACGAATGTCCAGAAAACATGAGACAATTTCCGCTCCAGTCTTTTCAAAATAAAAATACTTATCTAGGTTTAGGAAGTGATTGACTTGGTTAGGTTTAGGCAACAAAACTACATAGGTTTAGGAAAAGATCGCAGTTTGGGTTTAAATGACACCAGAAAACAAAACTTAAGTAGCCTACAGAAGTCACGTGACAAAAACTACTTAGTTAGCTCTAGGAACAGATCGCGGTTTGAACTTAAGTACGGAAGTTACGTGACAAATAAATCAACTTTGACTTTTGGTTTCACACAAGACATGAACACCGGTCTCCTGAGCGAAAGTTCTGTGGTTTTGACCCACCAATCCAGCCCGACCTCCTCACTACGCAGCATTCCATTTCAGGACTATTTCACCAACAGCTGTGCGACTGAGCTGGAATTAATTATATCAAATAAAACACCAAAATCACAACTTTCATGTAAAGATAACATGCAAATCAGACACAAAGGGACTTTGATAACAATGTAAAAGCCGGAGGAAAGTGTATCCAAGTGGCCCTCTGTCCACTATATAAATACTTGATAAGATGTCAAGGTGGCCATGTTTGTTCACTTTCCATCTAGATGAAAACCTGTTGTGTGCAGGGCCCCGGATGGCGCTCAGGAAATGCCGTGGAGACTGTGGCAGAGAATGAGAGACTTTGAGAAACCACTGAATGACAACAAATGTCCCATAGGGCCTTTCTAGGCAAACAGTGGTCACTGTGGTATTGTTGTGTACACATACAGAGAAGTACAGGCTGTGCTGGAAGTGTGATTTCTAACGTCAACAAGTTGAGGCTGCAGCTCTCTACAGCTCGGTCCTTTTACCTATACTGTTGGATGCAAACCTTAAAAGTTTAATTCTACATTCAATTATATTTGGTACACAAAAGACAGGGCCATAACATGCAGGACCCATCTTGGTTAATATTGTACATTAATGCAATTAATTAACATTAACATTACTTTCACCTCACACTAATCAATAGATATAGTGGGCTATAAGTGGGGGGATGCATTTACTTACTTATTTTAATGTTATGCTACTTTATACTTTGACTCCATCTCATTTCAGAGGAAAATTGTACATTTTATTCAACTAAATGTATTTTACAGCCACTTTTCATATTATATTTGCCATGTAAAAGACTGATCAGTTCCAGGTCAGTCAGACTGATTGCTGGAGTTAGAACAGGTGAGCAGGAGGTGAGGCTAACGAGGAACAGGTGAAACTAATCAGGGCGGGGCAGTTCAATGAAAACTGGCGGGAAAACACACAAAGGCAGGAAGTGAAGTGATCTGAAACAAGAGGAGAGATTAACAAAATAAAACAGGAAACTACATGTCTTCATAGGAAAATGCTCATTTTGGAATAAGGCCTAATTGCTACCATTGTTATCTGTAAAGTTACACAATTTATAATATTGTAGAAAGTCAGCTTTGATTTATGTTATAATGTTGATAAGCTGATTATTATATTTTTCTGTGTTCATTTCCCTTTTGACTTCCTGTCCGTCCAGAAATTCACAGAAGGCATCACCAACCAGCTGATTGGCTGCCACGTGGCGTCTCTCCAGGAGCCCGGTTGTGTCCTGGTGCGACTCTACGGCAGAATGACGGAGCTCTTTGTGAACAGGGACCGCGAGGTGGAGATGTTCCAGGTCTTCCACGCCCACGGGTGTGGTCCTCAGATCTACTGCAGCTTCCAGAACGGCATCTGCTACGAGTTTGTTAGAGGAACGGTGCTGGACGACGAGCTGCTCCGGCAACCCTCCATCTACAGGTCTCTGCCAGAACAGCTTTCACATTTTCAGTCATTTCTTTTGTACAGTTGATTTGATCAGAGACGGTGTGCTGAGAGCATGTGTGTGGTTTTTTGGGAATGTCCTAATTCACATTTCCCACATTTGATATATGATCATCATCCAGTGTAGCAATTTAGTCATGAAAGGGAGAAAAAAATGATGTTAACATTTCTTCAGAATTCATTGTTGAAGACTGAAACAAGACATGCAAAGACTATTCAAAAACTGTATGAGAATCAGCCTTACCACTATGTTTGCCTTAGAATTTCTTTTAAAAAATGTTTTATTGAGGTTGTTAAAGAAATTAAACCTGAAAAAATTAAGGCAAAATAAAATATACTTTTATCAGGCCATTAAATAGGCATTATCGGTCGCTATCAGCACCATAGATGTGGGTTATTAGGGGCCTACTATGCCTACTGCGTTGTAAAAGTGAAAGCGAAACTTAGAAGCAACACTAATACATATATAATACATAATATAATATACTATTCTAATACATATATGTTGTAAAACCGAACAACATGTTATGTTTTCAACACAAACAAAAAGTCTTTTTTAGGTTTAGGCAACAAAAACACTTAGTTTAGGGAAAAAAACATGTATATTTTTGGCTTAAAACAACTACGTTAAGTGAAAATGGAACTTAAGGCTTGTGAACACAAAGACAAGTACAAGTTGTTGGTTTCACATGGGATGCAAACACCAGCCTCATGGGTGAAAACCCTGTGTTTTGTGTCTCATCCATCGCCCACTGACCTTTTCATGCTCTCTATACTACAGCGCCTGACTTCCGCTTCTGCTCCTGCCATAACTACTACGGTCGCTAGAGGTCGCTGTCGTGTTCTTTTATACTTTCTTTCAGTGATTAACCATGTGAATAGATGATAAAACCTAATACTGGTTGTAGTAGGCCCCTATTGGCCCACATCTATGGTGCTTATAGCAACTGATTGTCAGATATCTTCCACAGAGATAAAACAAAACATTCATTTTGGACCCGCCAAATTTTTTTAAATGATAAATTCACATTAACGCCTATTTAATAGTCGGACAACAGTCTAATCAGCTGCTATGGAAAAGGTAAATTACAACTACACGATAAATACAAAAAAAATTGTGAACAAATTTGAACATTCATTGAAACTTTATACTATTTAAAATATGTATTTATTTTGAAATGTCTTGCTGTAAACATTTCCTTTATTCAATTGCGTATTCATTTCTGTTGTAGGAAACAACCATTTGCAAAATCATGAATGAGTTATTATTACATCAATATATAAAAACAAGCCAAAGTCATAATTACTGTAATGATATAGCATAACATTGGCTATTTATTTGAGTTAAAACATAATATAGCAGTTTAAAATATCAGTTACCACGGTTGCATTTAGTGTGAAGGCTGGCCATACAATGAAAAAGCTACTTAATGTCGATAGCTATGATTTCCAGGTCCATTCAGTGGTAAAAGTGTATAAATTCAACAGGTTTATTGAGAGTAATGGGAAACCTTGACCATTTGTTTTCTAAGAAAACAGCTAGTGGTTGTCGGAGGTCGTGTGTGTGTATATATGTTGAGCATTTCAATTGTGCTGATGCAGGTGTTTTTAAATAATTTAAGTCGTGTTTCATGTTGAGCGATGTTGTTTAGTCATGCCCCCGGTTTCATTCATCATTCTCATGATAACAGGCCAGCATCATTATTCTCACCACAGGACAGTAGGACACAACACAGCCAGCCAAGGCTGAACGGCCAGGGCCACGATACACATCAATCAGCCTCGCTCCGCCTGATACCCTCAGTGGGGAATACCAAGAAAACTTTCTGTCACCACTAAGATGCCTCGAGAACGAGCACTCAAGTAGTCAAAAGGTCACGAATGCAACAAGGCCCATTTATTGAAAAGAAGAACAGGATAAGAAGCGCTAAATGGAAAGGGAGTTGTGTTTCTACTCTGATAATGGCTGTTTGTGCAATAACAGCGTCAGCCAGGCTCATCTGAGAAAATGTTTTCACTCCGCAGATTGATCGCAGCGGAGATGGGGAGAATCCACTCCATCCAGCCAGAATGTGGTCGGCCTGTTGAACCTCTTCTCTGGAAAAAAATGTCCCAGTTTCTCACACTGATGCAGAGCAGTATCAGCAGCAGCCCAGCCGAGCAGCGCTGCACAAAGAGGTACAACTCTTGACAAAATCTTCTCAACATATTGATATCATACAATAGTCATCTCAACACGTATGCTCAAGTCAAGAGCACCTCAGCAGTAGCTTTGCTCAGCCACATTTCATCTTGTAAGCTCAGTTTTCCTCCATAAAATGCAGTCAGTAGAATTAATTTGTTGTAGGTGAGTTGTTGGGCTCAATCAGCAAATTGGTGTTTGCTTGTCCAAGGGATGTTTAGTTGATGACACGAACCGTCACCTTAAACCTTAACAACTGTTTTAGTGTGTATAGATATGAAATGGAGCATAGCTCTGCCAAGCTAACTGTCTGAGCTATTTAACACCTTTAGATTTATTGACAACAAGATTTTGATGGGCAGTGGAAATCTCTCTGAAGTGTCGGACCACATGTATGTTAAGGGTTTGTCTTTAGGTTTAGGGGTTTACTTTGCCCCGCAATCACAACAGACAGACGAAGATGAAGATGAACTTCAAATTTGGAAATGTTTCCCATGTTTTTACTGGTTCGGAAATCAAAAGCAAAATCTAAGAACAGCCCAGCTAATTTGACTATTGACTCTTATTGTCCAATTGGGCTGGGTATCTTAAAAATTACGTCGCCAGCACCAATACCAGTACCCTTAAAGTGATACCAATACCAATAGGGCACCTTATTCAATACATCATATGAATGGAAGCTGTGTCCGACTGGCTAGCTAATCACTGCCACACTGCACAGCGATCAACGCTGATAACACCGTTCCCCGACAGATTTTTTTTCTGAAACAAGTTTGATTTTTCTGAGCTTTTGCACCGAGAATAAAGGCATTAATCAATCATGTTGTGTGGAACGTGATGAGTTGCGCCTATATTTATAAGGATTATTAAACAACAATATGAAGGCTCTGTAGTCCGAACGACAAACTTTATTACTTAGACCAGATACACTCCTTTCATTCTTACCTTTCACAATAAAAGCCCTAGAGATATAATATTTGCGGGTGAGTATTTCACATTTTCGTGTTGTTTATTCGTCCCCCCCCCGGCGTGTAATGGCCTTTAGACTCACAATATAATGTATGTAGCCATCAGGGGCATATTTAAGATCCTTTTTGAAGATTCTTGTATTAAAAACGAGCTGCAGACTATCTACCTGCTGATAAAGATCTGCCTACAACAGCTGCCACTTCTGCCGGCAAAATCAACGGTCGCCAACAATAAATGAGAAGTGTTCTTTTGTTTATCTCTGTTTGAAATCAAGAACGCATTGTTGCAGAAATTACTACGAGTCATTATCCACCTCCATTAACACTGGAAACTGCAGGTGAGCAACAGTAACTAAGAGGGGTGTAGGTGTCCTGCCAGGTCTAGGAAGGGTTTAAAAGAATCTAGTAATACGAGTGAGAGAAGAGAGCCGTCAGTTACATCAGTTTTAAACAAATACCTATTGAGCTGGCCCTGGGAGGCTACCTCAGTGGTAAAATACCTCAGTCATAGATTTTTGCAGTCATCCCTTTGATAGAAACCAGCAACATTTTCCACATCTTTATCTTTTAGGCAGAAGCACTTCCACTGATGCCTTATCATTTTCTCACATGCCAAATGTACATTTCTCAAACCTGCCCCAGCGCTCCTCTCCACCCATATATTGTCCTTTAAATAGCTGAACAGTCAGTGCTCAAATTTCACATCCACCTCTCTCACTATGCGGATAGAGGCCGTCTCCGTGAGCTGTCATTGGTCAGAGGGACGAGGCGGGGGGAGGGGCCTCCGTGGCAGTGACATTGCATTATCTCTGACAGGGGTCACGGGGTGAAAGGTGAGAGGGGCCTTCCAGACACTACAAAGAAACAGACGCTCGGCCACGAGCTTCCTGCAGAGCTCTCCCTTATCGGTCAAACGTTCAACCTTGTTTATGTGTGCGGCGGAGGGGTCGGGAGTCCACGCAAACTGAAGCTGGAAGGCTCGGCGTCTCTGAGTCGCTTTTAAACAACATTGAGTTTCTTATTTGAGTTTTTTAGCACAAGCCGTTTGGTTCCAGAGTGAGTCATCCATTAAAGAAGAGGACTGCGGAGGAGACTGTTATGATGAGGAGTTTTAGCTTCCTGGATTCAGAAAGACGGTCCAATGAAAATCTAAGAGACAGCCAGTGTGACTCAACTTCTTTTTCTCATCAGGAAGACAAGACACAGACAACTTTTCTCACTCTAAGTCCAAACCATTTCTGGTTCGTCTACTATTTCATGATAAATCCATTAATTTTAGAGCACTGCCATTACAGAGCCCGTAAGACATCGACTGATGTTTTTGTTATTTTCTGCTGTGGTCCAGGAGGAAATCATGTGGAACTCAGTGTAGTAGTAAATCATAGACAGTATCTATTTAAAATAACTAAGATGTTTTCTTTTAGAAAATATGACCACCTCAAGCAAACATAAAGAAATATTGATTTAGTCTAATTATTGAATTTGAATTTGACATTTTTTAATCTCATCACCAAGAGTTAAGTGAACATTTAAGATGTTGGTAATTTACCCAAAATAACATGATGCATAAAATGATGCAAAAGTAACTGTAACAAACTATTATACAACCTTTAAAATATCAATCTCTGCAGCATAATGATATACTTACACTGCACTTTAGAAATCTGATTTCAAAACCAGACACGGCAGAGTCTGCACTATCAAAGCTGCAAAGGTTTGATCTGACAGTCTTCACACAGAATAAAAAGATACCCGTATGAGTCACAGGACCTGTAATACTCTAGTAATACACCGTTAATTTAGACAGGGTCTTAAAAGTCTTGAAAATATTCCAGTAAAGGACTATTAACGTCTCAAGAGATAATGAGGAGTTGTATTTTATTAACCATTGTTAAATCTTACATTTAACTCTTTGTGCCTTCAGTTTTACATAGAACAGAGCAGTTAATAAGTATCACATTTTGCTTTTTTGTACAATGAATGATTTACAACGTGATACCAAAAGTGATTCTGTGAGTGAGTGCATGGATGAACCAAAATATCGCTCACTGTAATCTTCATCTACAGCAGCAGGCTGCACCACATTTCGAGGCCCAATAGATGGTGCTATATTGTGAGACATTTGTGTGACTGAGGGGCTTGACACAGTCCACTGCTGCTCAAACACTATACAGACGCACAGAAGAACTAAAAAATGATCAGGAAAATATCAATAATTAGGATATGTTATAAGGACGGTAAAGTGATGGAAGGAATTCTACAGCATAGTTTATGAGATTTGAGATTCAAGAGGTTAATTTATGGTTAAAACTCATGTCTATGGTGTGTGTCTGTGTGTGTCTGTTTGCATATTCAGTCTCTTGAATGTGATAACTGTGACATGACACACACACACATAAAAGCAGAGACAGAGAAGAGCAAGAATTAAAAAAAAAAAGTGATTTTAAACAGGCATCAGAGAAACTTTTGTACTTGAGAATGTACGAGTGCTGGTATGAATGTGATCTTCAGAGGAAATGGTAAAAGAAAGGCAGAGGAGAGAGAGCAGGAAGAGGCTGCACCTGCAGAGGAGGTCTTCAGCTCTCAAGCCACCCGCTGTGCAAAGAGAGAGACAGATAGAGAGAAGAAGAGAGAGAGAGAGAGCAAAAGAGGCTGCAGCAGCTGCAAGGTTCGGAGAGGGAGTGCACAGTAGAAGTCAGAGATGGGAGAGAAAAGCAATGGAAAGCAAGAGTGCAACCTCTTCTTCTCCCAAAGGCCCCCCGCTACGTCTCCCGTTTTGCACTCCCACCATTCGCATAAAACTGCAAAAAGGAAAAAAAAAAAAGAAAAGAAAAAAATCAGTGCTCGGCTGGTGTTTGAAATCATATGTAAATAAGGCACATTGATAATGAAGCGCCAGAGGAGGAAATTCCACTAATTACCTTACAGAGACTTGACAAGGAGCAGGAGGCGAACGTACTTGACGAACTGTTTCGCATGAAAAGGACAGAAAAGAGAGAGGAAAAGATCTGATGGCAAGACGACAGGTTTCCATTTAAAGTCAATGGAAGTCTTTCATTTAGCTTTTGACTCCGAG
This sequence comes from Sebastiscus tertius, assembly GCA_916701665.1. Lineage (NCBI taxonomy): Eukaryota > Metazoa > Chordata > Actinopteri > Perciformes > Sebastidae > Sebastiscus > Sebastiscus tertius. Next base: position 51,553 of record CAKAOH010040312.1, on the reverse strand, counting down.
TAATCGCGGGTTTTCTATGGTAAAGTCAGTTTGTTAAGTTAAAGCAATGGATGAGTTGAAAAGGAATCAGTGTGATTCACCATCCAACTGTGTGTGTTTTAATTCATATTAGAGAGGAGATAGATAAATTATGCATGTCAGACGGGGGTCGACTTTAAATAACAGAAAGATTTCACAGGCGAAGTAGATGTGAATCAAACAGCTATATTCTAGGTCTTATAGAAAATGTTACTTGGATTTAAGATTTACAGTATTTTCACTCAGTTGACAATAAATGAAATATAAAAAAGATCCAAACTCAGGCAGCTTTTAAAAAAAAAGAATCGATATGTTTTCACATACTTTCTTTCAGGTACAATAGATCTCAACGTGTTTTTATTCACTCAATCCATCCTTGATTTCTCTGTCCACAGCATGAAGGAGGGCTGAATGAAGGATAATACACAAAAATGACTTGTGTTGTTGAGGATGTGTAGGAGGACTTGTATAAGGCAGCAGAAGCCTCTGTGTCACGACTATAAACAAGACTCTGCGCCTCTGCTTTTATTGTGCGTTCCTAACAGGCCTCACTAAATTACGTCCACAAGTGTGTATAATACCGGAGCATCTGTTTGTTCCCCCCTCGAATAAATAGGTAGTGTTTAAATTACACTGTTTAAATTACCCTCTTATCGTGGCCCGAGGACTGAAAAGGAAACACGAAAAAAATTAATTAGGAGACGGATGCTTGCGCAGCATTTCTTCCAGGTGCATTTTGCACTGACGTCCAAGGACATTAGTGGCTTCTTTGATAGATCGAGCCATCAACAGAGTGAAAACAAGGCATGTAACCTCTCAATGAGGCACGTCGAACTGCTTCAGTTTACAAACATGTTGTTCCCAGAAGAAAAGTGTTGAACAAAGTCGGTTTGACTAACTTTCTTGCTCCCTCCGACAACTGCGCCATAAAAGTCTTGTTTTCCCTTCCTTTATGCAAGTTTAGTTCCGATTTGTTTCCCTCACACACACTTTGTTTATATAATATGTCAAAAAACTCCATCAACCCAAAAGGAATGACAATATTTCAGCCGATTAAACTGTTGTCAGGCTACTAAATCAGTGGCTATCTAATCTTAAAACTGGCCTGTTCCTCTATTCTCCACTTTTAACTTGAAATATTTTGTCTATAATTTTATTCATCCTATTTTGACGCTTTTAATCGCATGTTTCTTGTACAAATTGTCTTAACATTGCATTGTGATTGTTTTACCCATTGTGTGAAGCACCTTGAGATTTCACTGTATTTTTTAAAGTGCTATATAAACTAAATGCATTATAATCATTATCATTATTATAGGCCCTATAGATGTGGGTCAGTAGGGCCCTGCTACACCCAATATTAGGTGTTATCATCTATTCACATGGTTTTCTCTAAATTGAACCAACTGTTTTTGTTGCCTAAACTGGTAGTTGTAGTTCTGTTACCTAAACCTATAGTTGTAGTTTTGTTGCCTAAACCTAAAGTAGTTGTAGTTTTGTTACCTAAACCTAAAGTAGTTGTAGTTTTGTTGCCTAAACCTAAAGTAGTTGTAGTTTTGTTGCCTAAGACTAAAGTAGAAGTTGATTTGTTTGTGTTGAAAACGTAACGTTTCATTCAGTTTTAAAACGTATTAGAGTGTGTTTCTTTTTTGCTATCACTTTTACAACATAGTAGAGCCTTAATGACCCACATCCATGTTAAATATTGTCTCACTGAAATAAATGGGTGATAACAGCCTTATGAACCTACTATTAGTTTAGTAGGCCCCTACTTGCCTACAAACTTGGGACAGATGTTTATCAATAACACCGATTCAATAGCCTGATAACAGTCAGATCGGGTGCATATTTTAAGACTCATGTAACTAACATAGTTTTTGCAAGCAGTCTGTGTTTTTCCATTCTTGACAACCCACTGAAACAGTAGACAACGGGACACCAACACACTGCTGAGATCCAGACAATTCAAATTCTTTTAGGGTGAACAATTCCTAAAGGCAGGTGAGTCACCATGTGTAAGGGGAAATTCTGGGTTAAATTGAGCCTTTACAATAACAATTGAAGAACAAGTTAGAAAAAAAAACATTCACTTTAGTCACATGAGGCATGCTCACAAAATCTTACAAATGTCTTTCTAGTTACTTTACTTGTTAAGAATGTCTTTTGTTCTCTGTCTCGTCAGCTTGTTATTAAGAGGGATGTCCCATACAGCTAAAGACTGTCCATGCTCTGTGGTGGAATGTAACACGTATATTTACTAAGTACTGTACTTAAGTACAATTTTGAGGAACTTGCACTCTACTTCTTCAAGGGCTTCTATTTTCAGTTGTACTTTACTACATTTCAGAGCAAAAATATTGTACGTTTTACATGTAACTGTCAAAACAAAACACACAATCATCTTGGATCTTGTAATTTGACATATTGTTACAGGCTTAACTACCAAACAGTTAAAATGAGCTCCAGCTCGACCAACCACAACAATAAAATGTTAGTTAATGCATCAGAAATAATATTCCAATCATATAATATTAATATAACAAGGGATTCTTATGTTTTACTTTTGACACTTTAAATACATTCTGCTGATAATACTTCTGTATTTTTACTAAGCAAGACTTTGAATACAGTATTCGCACTTGTAATGGAGTATTTTTATGCTGTTGTAGTGCTACTTTTATGCAAGGGAAAGATCGGATAACTTCTTCCACCACTGCCAATAATATGTGAAAGCCAACACTTCACAGTACAATAAACCTTCAGGGCTGCAGTTACAAACTAGATACGTTCTGTAAGTAATCAGAGGGTGTTCACAAAAACATAGATATTCTTCAATCAAATGTGGAAACCTTGTGAAAGGGTATATATCGTGCTCATTTTCAGGTTCATACTTGTGTTTTGGGTTTCTACTGGAACATGTTTACGTGCTTTAATGATCAAAATCACATAATTTTTCTCATAGTGTCTGTCTGAAACGCTCCGTTTTAGCGCCTGTCTCTTTAAAAAGCCTAGTCTGCTCTGATTGGCTTATAAGAAAAATATGGTGCACCTTTGCAAAGGTAGTTCTCAAGCTGTGGGCAATATATTCTGATGAGCCTGCATGTGACATAGGAAGGGGAGACAAATCTGAATGACTTGTTGAATCACATGTTTTCTGACAGAACACAAAAAACTGACTGGGTTGTCTTATTTCACAGATTGTGGGTTGGTAGGCACTCAAAATACAAAAAGTTGAGTTTTTCATGATATTCCCCTTTAACCTGCCTTTTTATTTAACCCCTTTAATGGTTTTTGTAAAGTTGTAAATCGTAAAATATTGTGTGAGATGAAACTCAGTGGTGGTGTATTTGTCAGTTTCAGTGATTCAACTAAAAGCTGCAGCTCTTTGGTATAAAGCATCACACACTGGCAGAGTTGGTAATCATGAATGTTGAACCGGGCCACCGCCACTGTGCCCAATCAAAGACACCCTTCTTTCATGAAACATTCCTCACAGACAATCTCGCCTTATCCATTGCAAAAAAAAGAAGTAATTTCATTGGTTTTGCCTCTTACAGTCCCGTGGCTCTACGAGAGGTGCCCAGCTTTGAGACTTTGTCAGCTGAAATGGAGTCGTTGAAGAGACACTTTTCGCAGATCGACTCGCCGACTGTCCTCTGTCACAATGACCTTCTGACAAAAAACATTATCTACAACCACAAAGAGGGTGAGGAGCAGCCGTGCACATCGCTGACAGCAGAAAACATGGTTCATATAATACTGAAATAAGATAGAGTGGCAGCTCATCAATCAGTAGCAATAAAAGCACTTGGAAACTAACAATATATGCCTGACTTGTGCTAAACTCTTTAATTGTAGCTCTACGATTGAACGTCTTGTCACTGAAGCTAATGTAAAAATAGATGATTTCTTTTCATCAGTTGAAATAATGCAGCTCTTCCCCTTTACTTTACATGGAAGCAAACCTTTGCACCACTGAAAAATGTGTTCCCACTTTATGAAATGTCCTTACCTTATTTGTAGTATCCTCTTCTTGTGATTTTATTTCTCTTACATATTTTACAAGGATACCCAGGGTGACTCTGAGTCAAAAGAGACTCCTTGTTCCTTTGACTCCCACAAGGTTCTGTACTTTGAATAAAAGGAGGGAGAGTCGTCAGTTATACAACCTTACCTAAGACGGGTTCATCATGTTGTCCTGGTAACCGCTGCTTCTTTTCCTTTCCCTCTCCTCCTCCATCAGGAATGGTGAAATTCATTGACTACGAGTACGCTGATTACAACTACCAGGCCTTCGATATTGGCAATCACTTCAATGAATTTGCCGGTAGGTCTGTGTTGTGATGAAAAGAAGTTCAATTTGCCTCCAAATCTGTGTCATGTCCAGAACATATGAGATAGCCTTAATGTGGAATATTGAGTGAAGCAGAAGTTGTGTATACAGTAAGTGGTATGCAGAATCATTGTCCAGTTTGCGCTGTCTCTTTGACTATGATATCACTTTATCTTTCTGCCACATTATGTACCATGAAACTGTCCTTCTTCTGATGCTGCCAAGACAAATTGCAGTATTCAGTGTGTATTCTGCGTGGCGATAAAAGTGGCTTTGATGTACCAGCTGTGTCACAGCGAAGCTTGACGGGGTTCATTCGAACATTTGTGGAACAATCATCAATTCATCACTTTTAAGATATAGTTTGCGAAGAAGCATATCGCCGCGTCAGTTTTCATGTCAACAATCGCCAACCGTGCAAACTCGGTCCAACTCTTTAAATTATCATGATGCCAAATTGTGGCTGGAATGACTCAAATGTCAATTGTTCATATGTTGGGGCTCTTTAAATGACAGCGTATAAATCCATTTTTCATTTCCTGTTAATAAAGAGACAATACAGCTTAAATATAATCAATTATGAAAACTGCAAAACTACTTTTCCTTCATTTGCTCCGCACAGATCCCTCTAAAACTTTCAAATCAGTTTTCATCTGAAAATCGTTGTACATGTCATCCAATTTCCACGCTTCTTACTTTCTGGTACTGTGTGCAATTTAATTTAGAGTATGCAGTGGTGGAGGAGGTATTCAGGGCCTTTACTTAAGTAAAAGTAGCAGCACCACACCGTAAGAATACTCTGTTACAAGTGAAAGTCCTGTGTTAAAAATCATACTTAGTAAAATTATGTAAATATTATCTGCGAAATCTACTAAAAGTATGAAATTAAAAGTACTTAATGCAGAACAATGGCCCCTGTGAGTGTTAATGTGAGTACTATTTTATTGATAGATTGTTATTGCTTATGTATAAGTAGCATTAAACTGCTGCAGTTTGACGTGGAGCTCATCTTAACTATTTTATATACTGTGGAGTAGTTTTATCTGTAATAATACATCATATTATCTAAGGTTATCATATGATTCCTATGTAAACTCTTGATTTTAAAGTAACTATATCTGTCAAGTAAATGTAGTGGAGTAAAAAGTACAATATGTTCTTCTGAAATGTAGAAGAGTAGTAAAGTGGTATAAAATGGAAATACTCAAATAAAATAAAAGATCCTCAAGTAGTAATCAATCAATCAATCAATCAATAAAACTTTATTTGTATAACACTATTTCATGCAGGTTAGTGCAGTTCAAAGTACTTCACAGATGACCGACAAGCTGAAAATCAGGCAGAACAAGTGTGGACCGTGAAAATAAGAGAAAAGACTAAAACAATTTAACAATTTGACAATGTGAGACCAATGCATGTGAGAAAACAAAATGATAAAATATAATAAAATAGAATTAAAAGCTATAATAACAGTAAAACAATGTGAAATAAAAACTAGATTAATAAGAAAATATGTGTAATAAAAAAGTACAATAAGCACAATAATAATAAAATAATGTACTTAGTCACATTACACAGCTGACAGGATGTTGGTAACATCAAAACGGGGACATTTTTTACTATTTATTGACATTTGTAACCCAACAGATTCATTGCAAAAATGCTTGACAAAGTATAATGAAAACAGTCATTAGCTGGAGTCCTTTTCCCTTTCTACCAGAACTGGCATAATGACAATTGCGTCCACAAAATTTTGGACTATTCATTTGCACCACATTGACCTCACTAAGATTTTAAAATCGGTGTTGAACTGAAGCTGCTGTCGTCCAGTTCCCGTGCTTCTTTGTTGCACCTTAAGTGCACAGATGGGGACAAATAATTGAAACGATTTATGTGGAACTGACAAGTGTTAGCTGGAGAGTGGAGCTGATGTAGCTCCGTGGCAAATCTTCAAAACTATCAGTTAGTTTAGGCTTTGTGTTGAATTGTAACACCGACAGTAGTTCCACTGACGTGTGCATATGTGTTTTGTGTCGGAGGTGTGAATGATGTGAACTACAGCCTCTACCCGAGCCGGGAGCTGCAGAGGGACTGGCTGACGGCCTATCTGGAGAGTTACAAGCACAGCTCGGGACATGAGGTCACTGTTACAGAGGCAGAAGTTACGCAGCTCTACGTTCAAGTCTGCAAATTCTCACTGGTAAGTGTCTGCTCCCGCAGACTTTGTTGAAATGTTGAAATGTGTCATTATGTAGTGCCTCAACACTTTGGAAAGACTTTGGAAAGTGACAAATCTCTCAACAGTTATTTCCTTTTTTTAAGTTCTGGTTTTGGAAGGACTCAAATATCTCAATATTATGAGATTAGTGTGTGCATTTCAACAATATCCATATGTGTGCAGACCTCTGAAATGACAGGGCGGCAACACCTCACCATCACATTTTAACAATTTACTTTTCCAGCTCCCAGAAAGAAAAAAAAAACTCCCCAAAGAAAACCAAACCCGATCCACGGCTGACCCACCACTGTTCAAAGTTTGATGGACTCCATCTGAGTTGATTAGAAACTGCCGCAGAGAAAAATGAAAGACAGCAGCCAAAATTATTTTTCGTATGACCACAATTTTCATTCTTTGGTGGCTCAAGTGGTGCTGGACTATCTGTGTAAAAATGCTTTCACAGCTCAACACAATATGCAGAATTGTCCCAAGCAATTTTGGGGTGGTGTGAATGTCTCTTGAAATAGCCCCAGAAATGATGAGGAAGCATATTACTTTTTTAAAATAACTTGTGCCAAAAGACGGAGAGGGAGAAGTGCGAGCGGGGGGAAAGAAATGAAGCCTGGAATGAAGCGAGAGAGGCGATAACATCGTGCTGATTGAAATCAGATTTTCTATGACAAACCGAGGAGGACTCTTGACTCGAGGGAAGTGGGAGAAATTGATCACTGACGCTTAACAAGCCAAGTTTCCAACTCGACTTGTTTTGACAAGCCGTGTGTCAAAATGAGGGATACTGAGCCTGATAACAGAAAATCACAGGGTCTATTTTTCAGAATTTCGAGGAATTGAGCTGAAACTTCTCCGTTTAAAAATATCCACAAATAGTGGCATTTTACCCGCTAAATGTTGTGTTTATGTTCAATACTTCACTTCATTAACTTTTATACTCAGAGCCTTTCGTCACTGGTTTTCCTTCATCACGAGACAAAACAAATGGAATAAACAAAATATCCAATAGTTCCCTGTTTATAATATGAAACATATAAAATGATTCCTATTAAAGCACAGATGATTAGTGGAACGATGTTGCAATTAATTGTTTATTGTTTTAAGCAGAAATGCCAAAGATTTACTCATTACGGCCTCTCAAAATGTGATATTGGCAGGTTTTTTAATAATAATGATAATAAGCTTTATTGTCCACAAATGAAGAAATTTGCCTTCAGCTTCACAGGTTGGTTAAAACACATCATAGTAAATCAGAATACATAAAATAAATAGCACAACATGCACAACCTATGATAGTAAATTAAATGATTTGGGGATTTTTTGGACAATTTTGTGTGATAAACCAAATAATTTCACCTTGGACTCTGAAAAATTGTGATGGGGATTTTAATATCACGACATTTTATAGATCAATAAATCTTTTTTTATTTGCTGATACAAAAAATAATAATTGTTGTTTGCATCCCTTTTCCATCACAGACAATTTTCAACCATTTATTTGCACCATACAGATCTCACTAAGGTTTTACTGCTTCTCATCACATCTGGTAAAACCAGATGACGATTCAGTCTGATGACTTTTAATATTTTTTTATTTTGTTTTCCTTTTTTACGAGTTGTATTAAATGGATTTTGAACCTTTTGTATCACTTTCATACCACTTGGTAATTGCTTGAAATAATCAAACTACATTGAATTCACACTATAGCTGAGTCTCAGTAGATGAGAATACAGATGAATAGTGAAAACCAAGGAAACCAGTCTGCACTGGGGGAAGCTGTGTGGCTCCGCTGTGTGGCATCGACAACGCCTGGCCAGTTGCCAAAGCTCTGCGGCGTGAAGCTGCCTCTTTCGGATCTTAATCCCCTGGCAAACTGTGCCAAGACGCGGTGGGGTCTTTACGACTCGCCTCCTCCGCAGGGATCCCCCCGTGATGTCGAGGCTAAAGCCTGCGGCTCCGTGATGTCACTCTGCCCACACGTCTCTCATCTCCGTTTTTCTCAATGGCTCCCTGTCACTGACGGTCTCTGCTTAGTGTTAGACTAATGCTCTCTTAATGGAGAGCAGTTATTAATCATAATGGAAACACACTCAATCTCTCTCTCCAACTCAAGACAGAGATTAGAGATGAAAATCTGCCAGGGAGGGAAAAAAAAGCCGAGGGGAAACCGCACATTGCTCTTCAAGTATTTCATTCCACCCTTTATTTGATTATCAAATAAAAATGTGATTATATCACTGGGCCACAGAACAGAGGCCTGTCTGGATCTTATTAGGACTTGCTATTAGTGGTCCTACCATGAAGATTTACAATAAGGGTGGAGAACAACAGAAATTTATGGAGGCATGGAAGTCCGCAAGCCTAAGTGAGCAAAGCCATTAAGGAGGGAACCATTCAATACGGAGGTTTGTCATTCTGACTGAGCAGCGTGCAGCTGGCATGCAGCAGCAGCAGCAGCAGCAGTTATGGGAGCAGTTATAACACGACAACTGGAGGTCACTGAAGTGTGTTTTTACAGTTCTGCTCTATGGCACGGGGAAATGTAGCAAGGCATCAAAGAAAAGCAGAGTTGGTGAAACCGTACAGCACCTGTGATGTTTGATTTAGAACAATCAGCACCACATATTTTCACAAGTGTGCAAATACCACAAATATAATCCAGATTTAAACTCTTTTGAAACATGTTCCAGTCCTACAGGGGTATCATGGACTTATAGCTGCATGTAGTTAATGAGTCTATCTGTCATTCAGTTAGTTGGCACCAATTCATTCTCTGTCAGCCAGCATTTGCTGTGCTGAAGACTCTGACATCTGACCCCGCTGTGACCTGCCTGCAGGAAGGAAAGAAGAAGTGTGCTTCTGAAGCTTTAATTGGATCATAAAAAGGATGCATGATAACTGCATGTCAGTCACACGTTCCTGCTGCCATTCCTTTAAAGACAAGATCAAGTATTATAATGAGCATGCAAACACATCACAATGTTTTCTGAAAAAAAAAAAACAATATTCCTACTAAGCTGTTTACATGGCTAATGAAAATGAATATTCCACTAATATTCCAACGGTTTGTTTGATATCTTACGAAAAGTTTTTCCTCTTTTTTCGTTTTCTTACGAATGTCCAGCAATGCGTGTCTATTTCCGCTCGTTACATTCATACAGTCTTTTCAACTTCTGTCTTCACAGGGAACAACTTTTTAAGGTTTAGGCAAGAAAACTACTCAGTTAGGTTTAGGAAAAGATCGTGGTTTGGCTTAAAATAACTCCGGAAGTGGCGTTACTTCACTATGTAACTTACGTGGCAAATAATGACTTCTGGTTTTACACAAATTACAGTGCATTTCCGTATATAGCTATAAATAGTGTATGAGAGCAGACAGAATATGCCTGTTTACGTGCAGCTGTGCATATTCTGATTAACCGGTGGCGTACTTGTTCGACCGTGCAAACACAGCCTCCCTCTTTCATTTTTCCACCTACCTTCTTGAAAAGGTCGGCGTTGTGATATTTGCACATATCCAAAAAAACTGTTGATATCCATGTCTTTCATAATGTTTAAAAGTAGGTGTGTTTCTCCTTCCGACCAGAAATGTGGACTTTTCTATTTGGCATGCATGTCTGCAAACTGTCGGCTAGTTGGTTTGTGTGCAACACAGAGAGCTGGCCGTAAACAAGGAAGAGGCTGCGTGTCGCAAACTGACGTAAAAAATCCAATTGAGTCACATATTCCGAATGCACAGTATGCATGTCCGATGAAAGCTCCTAAAACTAGAATAACATATCCCACGTGTCTTAATCACTAATGCTCCATTCTGAATAAGGCCTTGGAACATCCAAACAGAATATGTTATTTACATGAACCGTAGTAAATTTTGAATATTGTCATATAGTGGAATATTAGTGTGCATGTAAACATAGTCAGTGACCATGTTTACATGTATCCTACATGTCTTAATTGGAAAATGCTCCATTTGGAATAAGGCCTAATTCAGAATATCTAAACAGAATATGTTGTTTATATGACCCGTATAACATTCAGAATATTATCACATTTAAAAAAAATAGTGGAATATTGGTGTGCATGTAAACATAGTCACTGTGTTCTTTAATGTTACTGAACCACACACACAAACACACACACGTTTTATTGTGCTTTAATTTAATGATTTCTTTAACTTCTTCAGCTGCATTACTCATCAATTTTGACAACAATAAAAGCATCCATGATGTTCACTATTATTTTAAAATGAATGAAAACCGATGGCTGCCTGGAACTGCAACATTTAAATAATTAAAACACTACAAAATGCTTTGAAAACTAGTCAGTAATAAATAGTCTAAAGCATGTAAACCTACCAGTATGACCCCTTCAGTGCTCTATTCTTTCTCTTTCACCAGGCATCCAACTTCTTCTGGGGTCTTTGGGCCATCCTGCAATCACGGTTCTCCTCGATTGACTTTGACTTCCAAAGGTTTGTGTTTCTGACGGAGGCGGCTTTAAGGCCCCATGAAGTAGAAAGAAAAAAAGCTTTTTCCATGTGGTTACTTTGTATTCACAGTTGGAGGAGTGTGTCTGGGTGTCACTTTGTATAAACGCTGTTCTCGTTTCCTAAAGCGCTCTGGTTGTTGTACATTAAACGCTGCACAAAATAGACACTTTACTAAATTGTTCAAATTGAAATTGACGTCCTCCTTACATCCACCACCACCTTCACATTAACACCACTCACCTTAGCAACTGTTTAATGTAGAAACAAAACAAACCAAAAAGACCACCTTATTACTTAACATCATCATACATCACTTAAATACGCACAAATGGAAAATACATATCCTGCACATTGAATTCATTGCTGTTTTTTTTAGACAAACAGGATCTTCATTAGGGTTTCCTGACAAAGAATTTGTTGGCATAGAAATTGCAGTAAAGGAACTTGAGTGTGGAAATATTAAATTTTTTTTCAGACTTTGTGAATCCAGAATCTGGCATAAAACAGGACATGCACACTTCTTCTCCTTGTCACTTCTAAAAGCAGGCAAACTTTATTTACACATGGACTTCTCTGCCTTTCTTCACTCTTAAACCACAAATCACGAAAAGATGAAAGGCTCAGATTTCACAAAGAGTTTCTAAAGAAATCAAAACTAATTTCTTTTTATTTTTAAATGTCCTGTGTTGTGATCCACGTAGTTATCTTTAAACAAGTCCAGGAGACATTCCTCACTACCAGCAACCAGACAATAAAGTTCAGGAGGGCGAAATGTTCCCCTTCACCCCCCCCACTCTTTCTTCCCTCTCTCTGTGTGCCCCACACCCGCCACAGTTGTGATCGTGATCCTAATCACTATTGACATACGGCACCCTCCCCTCTGTGTGGCTTTCTCCGCTCGCTTGCTAGATCAGCGACAGGGCCCCCGCCTCATTTCGATCTGGACCTCGGAGGAAATGTGATCCAGAGGGGTGCCGAGGCACAGAGGCACTATTGTTCCCGTGCCGTCGGTCCTCCCTTACATATACGTCTCTCATCCCTGGCTGGGCCACATGCGCCTGCTAGACGTCTGCTCCTCTAAGCCGCCGGCTGAGGTTGTCCTAAAGTGCATGGTGAGGGTCGGGTTACCTTTCTTTAACTGGAGGGTTAGACTTAAATGAGCTCGGAGAGCAACAGTAACGATGGGGAACCAGGTTTAAAGGCATCACTGGCCTGCCTCTGTCCCCCAACACACATATAGAGTATATATCCTAACTCCCTCTGTCAACACGACTTTCAGGATTCTTAATCATTCATGCTGTAAAGAAAGAGCAGCCCGTTCTCATTCCCAAGGCGTCAAATACTGTCTGTTTTTACTGTACTCAAATGTGATAATTGTTGCTTTTCTTGGTCTGAATATTTTGGAGTTTTGTTATGTTGGTCTGACAAAACAAGACATTTAGTGACGTCACCCTGTGCTCTGGGGTATTGTGATGTAGCAGCCCGTTCTCATTTCCAATGCGTCATAGCTGTCGGCGTTAGATACTGATGCTTAAGGCACCCTTTAGCATCGGTATGAGACGCACCGAGCTTTCTATTAACTACATCATAAACTCATCTGCGTCAATACGAAACGCTCAGGAAAAGTGTGCCGGGAGTGTGGTGACATAGCTTTAAGAGCAAAAAGACACACACACGGGCGGCTGGGAGAGGAGGAGGTGGATGGGTCCAACAAACACAAGACTTTCATCCAGGAGAGCTGTTTTTTCATATACCCGTTCACAACGTTCAGGGTCATTTTCACTGTATAAACGTAGTAGTTTTAAGCCCAACCATGCAGTTCTTTCCTAAACCTCGTGGCTTTATCGTCTGAACCTAAACAAGTGTTTTTGTTTACTTGGCAACATTAAGCACGTGTTTACTACGACTGAGGGGTCTGACAAAGCGATGATGAGTTGAGATGAGAACGCGCTGTAAAGAAACAATGTGGATGGCAACGGTCATCAGCTTTGCCCTCGCTTTCATCTTTTCATTTACTTACTTTTAACCTTACGAGACTGTCCTTGTCATTTGTTTAAATAGCCTATGAGACAACCTTCAATTACATTCAATAGCAGAGCTGTAATTTATGTCTTTGCGACTTTCGTTTTTTTTTTTTTGCTGCAAAAATCTTGCAGATGAGGTTGAATTGGAGGATGAACAATATATATAATATTTGTAAGAACTCTTTCTCCAATGCCCGTGTGAATGTGTCTCCATGATGTGCAGTGAGATGAGCCTCTCGAATTTGCACCCAAAATCTTGTCTAAACTTTCATTTATTGCCAATGCAGCCTCCATAATTCTTGACTGGGAAAGAGGCAAAAAAAAAAAGGCGCAGCGAAAACAAAAAATGTATAATTTGCGGTGGAATTTTTCCTAACGGACATGGCAGATTCACACGGGATTAAGATCACAGACAACAACCACAATTTACTGGAGGTCCCCAGGTAATACTCCCGTGCGAATATAGCTTTAATGATCTTTCCTAAACTCTTGTTTTAAGAAGTTAACCATGTTGATTTGTTTTTGTTTTTTGCTATTAGGGGGACTACTTCTCCAAAACAAGCCGAAACACACTATTAAGTCCCTGTCTCTTTAGATGCCCGACTTCCTTCACGAGCTAGCCACTAACTTTGCGGGTGGCAGTTGGCGTACAGTGTTCCAGTGTATCAAAGCCTCTTCGCTGAAAAGCAGAGTTGTGACATTCTCCACATTAAATGTAGTCATTTGAATTGGTTTAAAAAATAATGATGAATGCAGCTTTAACTTGTCATGACCACGATCTTATAACCTCAGCTTCACCACGCAGTCTTAACTTGCAGAGAGAGAAGCACACAATGCACTGCTGCTTAAGGCTTTTGTGATAAACAAATTATTTTTGAGAAAAGAGATAGGAAGTTTGAGTTAAGCCATGAATGTGTGTGTGTGTCTGTGTGTGTGTCTGTGTGTGCATGTGTGTTTCCTCCCACTGTTATCCCCCTGAGCCAAATCTCTGCAGACTTCCCAACGAGTGACAGGCGTCGCCGGGGCCTTGTGCTTTAACCAGGCCCAGATGTAGATGTGACAATAGGGAGCCACAAGGGGAATGCAAACCCGCCCTCCCTCTACCGTCCGTATTTACTTATATGATTTTATTCATGTGTTGAAAGTGTCTGCGAGTCAGCGGTTTAGATTTGCGGACGCGTTGGCAAGGTGAGCTGTTATTTGACAAAGACATTATTATGAGGAAATGAACGAGGAGGAGGCCCACTGTTTGGAAAAGCCTGACTGCAAAATTGAGGGAATTGTGCACAAAAGCACATTGTGAAACGGAATACCTGCTTTTGGAGGGAGTTCATTTTCCCCTACTTCTGCTAAATAGAAAAACGTCTCAGTTTCATCTCTGATGATGATAAATGTTAAGCACGCTAGTTTTAGGTGTCAGCCTTAATAAAAATAGGGATGAATGGGATCACCTGTGAAGGTTGCTGTTCTTTTAAATGGGTATACTCAAATGTAATTCGACTTATGAAGGGTGTGAGTGTGACGGATAATTAGATTAACGGAACAAAAGTGCTATGACCAGTGATTTTTTTAATTTTTTTTTTTTTTTTTTGGAGAAGCTGACATTGAAGCTCTTATCACTTTTTAATTTAACCAACTGAATGTCCATTTAATGACTTTTTGAGATTTACCAAGTGGTGTTTAATTGTTTTTCGCCTTTCTAGTATAAAAATGTCAGTGTCAGTAGACTGTTTAAATGTAGATGTGTTAATGGTATTTCTCATGAAGTAAGGAAGCAATCTTTTATTCTCAACATTTAGGGTAAGTCTAGCCTTCTTAACAATAAAAGCAGATGATTATCTGACATCTATATATATAGGTAATATGACTATTTTTGACTTTGTCCAGATACTGAAGGTCCCTGCTCATGGGCGACTGTTGAAATTGACGTGATTAGATAGAAAGAAGTCGTATCACTCTGTTGAAGTTGTTGGAACTACAAAAACAATCCACTCACAATTGTATAATAGTGTAACATTGTGGAGTTTATTACCCCACAAATGCCCTCTAGCCAACTACAGACACACAAACCCAACAACAACCAAGTTTAATGTTATTTAGCGATGGGCGATATGATTTGCCACTGGCCACCTTTGTCATTTTAACCAGCGAAGGCCAAGGTCTGGATAAACATGAGGAGCTAATACCTGCTGCTCTTCTTTTAAAAGAATGCGAGAGGAGAGATGCTGTAAAAGATTCGATTAAAGATCCGGTGGCTTTGTGAATCTGTGTATTTCGTTAATCTAATGTAGGTGTCAGAACTCAGAGTCGTAAAAATTACACAACGTGTTAAGGACATTCTGTGTGTCATGATAACGCTTTTTAGGCTTTTTTTATGTCATTTTACATCACATCGTTACCAGGTGTTAGGGACCAAGCAGTGAGGCAACGAGGAAGCAGGTGTTGTTGAAGTAACTGGGAATTTTATTTACCCAAAAAATAACAAAACATTATGAACCAAGAATTTAATAAATGGGTCTATAAAAGAGGTTAAAGCAGCATAACTTTACTTATTACCACAACCAAACAAGGTGTTGACTGAACAAAACTGACCTCACACAGTGACACATGAGGGCACATATATTTAGGGGCTTGGCCAAACCAAATAGCACGCAAAGAGATGGACACTAACTAAATACAGAGCAAAACTAACTAAACCCAAATCCCCCCATGACATGGCAGCACATGGTTTGGCCCAATGAGCTGGCTCCAGGATTTAAGAGCCCTCAGCCTTTGGCCACACCTTTTTCTTCCACCAGGAAGTCACCTCCCCTTCCCCCCAACAGCCAAGGTAACTCAAAACAAAGAAACAAATGATTAATATAACAAATAGCAGTATGTCTAAACCTACAGTGTTAATGTGTGCATCTTAACCATGTGGTTAAATGCAAATAAACAAATTCCAAATCAAAAAAACTATGTGATGTTAATTGTTCAGGTGTGGTTGGCTGCAAATTAAATGAATGGTTTAGGCAGCAAAACCACTTAGTTTTGTTTAGGAAAAATGTCATGGTTGGACTTAGAATAACTATGTAAACTAAGTAAAATATGTAAGTAAACATTGCATCATAAGTAAGAATCGTCAAAATAACTCAACAACACTTTGGGACACAAACTCCTCTCCTGGTTGAAAGTCCTGTGTTTGTTGGACCCATCCAGCTCCTCTCACGCCAACCATACGCCGTCGTTCTCACTTTCTATTCTTTGTCACATGCTCTGAGTGTAGCATATTCATGTGGCTGCGTTTACATTGCAGTCAGTGCAAACCACATGGCATGAAATGACACGCCTAAAGCAACGGCATTGCTTTTGCATGCGAAACGACTTAAATTGACGTGTCATTCATACACCGTTTGGTGAAACCGAGCTGGGCTCTCATAAAGGAGCATACAATAAAGAAAGGATTATTATTTAAATCGATAAAAATCTATTAAAAGATGCCCACACTGATCCTTAGGTTTGGTTTGAGACATCTCTAACTTCAACTTTATCATCAGCCCAGTCACGCTAAATCATGTTTGTATTATACAGTAATTTGCAAATCATTTTGCGTGCAATAAGAATGCTGCTTTGCTTTAGGCGTGTCATTTGTACGTCATGTAGTCTGTACTGACTGCAATGTAAATGCATCCATGTGAATATGCTGCTCTCAGAGCTAGTGATGTAGAGTAAAAAGTCAGAAAGACTGCTTGTGGCAGGCGGAAGGGGAGCTGGATGGGTCCAACAAACACAGGACCTGGTGATCGAGACCGGTATAATGCCTCAAAGTGTTATTGAGTTATTTTGAAGTTTGAAGTTTGCTGCTTATGACTAACTGTGACTGTTGTCATATACTTTTGCCGGTGGCGTAAAAATGATATGCAAAAAGGCGAAAATGTGTTCTCATGACGTAATGATTATGATGTAATGTCGTGCTATTTATTAGCATTATTTATACGTGATGCTTAGCCTATCTTTTGCCTAACAATTAACAGGATTGCCAAGGAGACGTTTGCAAGTTTGCAGCCAAAGAGCCACCATATTATTATTTTTTTTCAGTTTGAAAAGCAGAAGCAAAGATTTTACACATTGACAATCAGGTTTTGCTTTCACCCAATCAGGTTCAGGAAGGCTTCATGCTGCTGTGTGAGGGAATGAGAGAACTGTCAATCATCCACCGAAGCACACGGTTTATTTAAAATTAAGTCTGACCAGAGAAAACGCCTTTTGAGTGTCGCCAAACCACAATGAGGTGAAAATTGTTTGCTGGCTCTACCCGGCCAACACCAGTGATTTCTTTTTCTTCAAAAGTATTTATCAACTACTTTCCAGAGGTAAAGGTCAGACACATACTGGACCACGTATCTCTATCAACAAGCTACAGGTATTTTTTATCTAAAGTTGACCCATAAGTGAAGCAAAGAAATTACAAGAAAGAACTCTAAGAAAAATTGCAAAGAGCAGACAACAGAGGTCCGACTCTGACACAATAATTAGAGAGCAGTTTTACCCAGAGATACTGTACAGGTGGGGGGGCAGATTGATGGAATACAAGTAACTAAAAGGCATGTGTCTGAATTATGTTTTTGTCTCACCGAGCAATAAAAGGGAGAAAACTGATTCGGCATTGAGGAGTTCAGTGAAAGCACTGATTAAAGGACAAACTCCTCTCTGTGCCTTCATTTTCTGTGCTTTTGAAACTTCACTTAATTTCAAAGGGTATAGTATAATGGCCAAGGGCAACAGCATACTCAGACATCAGATTTATTGAAGCGTTCGATAATATGGTTTGAACAAATACAAAACCACTTTTCTCGCAGTTAAGTTCTGAGGCTTTGGCACAGCTTTCAGACTCAGTGCTTTATTGAATAGAGGCTTGATGCTGTATTGTTATGCAAGTTTTCGCAAACAAAAAACATAGTGCCCACCTTGAGCGACAAGCAGGGCCTGCAGGTGACCTGTAACGAACACTGGACAAACATATTATTGTATAGTCACCTCAGAGTCTATATCTTTCAAGATTAAAGTGGCAGTAGGCACTATATATGTTTGGCATCATTGGGCAAAACTTCCATAATAACCTTTCAGCATATTGTAATTCAAGTGTTCTGAGAGATAACTAGACTTCTGCTCCTCCTCATGGCTCTGTTTTCAGGCTTTAGAAAATCTAAGCCGTGACGGCAGACTTTGACCAATCACAGGTCATTTCATCAAGAGAGCGTTCCTATTGGCTGTGCTCTGGTCATGTGACCAGAACTTGGCGTTCCTTCACCAGATTTCACAATGGCGGCGGCGTCGCAAACTCTCATTTTACAGCTAAACCTCTGCCCTACAAAATGATTCTGAAAACATTTGAGGAGATAAATAGGCATTACAGTAACATAATATTGATTCATATTTGATCAGTGCTGCCTAGTTTGACCGTTTGGTCGGAGTTCGCAAGTGATTGACAGCCGGCTCTCATAGACAGCAGACCTCAGATGGGACCGGAGGACACAGAGGCACATGATTTTTTTCAGGTTACCTGTTTCATGTACTACTGTCAGGATACAGCGACCGTTTTATAAAAACAACTTTTTTATTCATATTTGCTCCAATCTCGCCTACTTCAGCTTTAATACCATGTTTGTTTTACATCTTTTATATATTACGTACACTGAGGGTTGTTATGCAGACACAACATGTGATGCGTATCATGAGCCTGATGCTTATAAATAGCATTACAAGTATGTTCTAGCTCAGTGAATGAAAAGCTCTGAAGGCCAATGTCAAAGAGAATTCAAGTAGTTTAAATATCCGCAACAAACATTAAATACACACTGTATATTTTATTAATTTAATTATTATTATTACATAAACTACATTTAATATTCTAGCATTATTAGTATTTGTAAAGTGTATTACTATTAATGTACTTTAGAGGAGCACTCCCTGCAGCCTGATCTCACAGAAATACGTGTTAATGACTACAACCTTGCATTACATTGTGGTGGTGGCACGTAATGTTTTAAAATTACGTACCGGTCCCACATTAATAATGCAAATGAGAATTCAATTAGGATTCTTTGTTGTGGAGGACACAAAAATTCCCAGGTTCAACAGAAATACGTCCACCTAGGAATGAGGTTGGGGTGGAGGGACGGCTCAAACAGAACATTTTCACCCAGGAGACCAGAGTTCGTGTTCAGTGTGAAACCAAAAGCTAACATTGACTTATTTAAAATTATGTAGGCTACGTAAGTTACGTAACCTTTTATCCTTTATTTCCTATACCTAACAAAGTACAGTGGAAACAGCTTATAGTGGTCGCGTATCTCCAGGTCAAATTGATCACTATAAGCGGATGATCATTATAACCAAATTTATGTTGTTGTGTCATTTGTCATGCAGATTACCATCTAATTAACATTTGTATATTTATTACATGAATACAAATTAATGAAATAGACCGCTTTGCCATTTACTGGCTCGTTGCCAGTTCTTCTGCCTTTTGGCCCCTCTGCCGGGGATCCTCCTTCTCTCACCTAGTAGCGGCATGGAGAGAGACGGGCACCGCTGGTCTGCATGAATGCCGCAGAGCCGGCTGAGAATCGGCAATGTTTCACTTTGGGGGCATTACGTGACATTATCAATCCACTTGAATCAATCCAAAACAAAACAAAAGTCAATTAGCGTTAGTCTAATGTTTTTCCATATGTTGTCATGAATGAAAACTGAAAATGAACACTGTGAGCGAACTACTTGATTTCTATAAGCAAATTATTTAAACGGCATTTGTAGAGGAATGATTCTGTCCCAAGCTTTTTGATCCCTGTAACCGTGGTCACCATAAGTGTCTTGGTGAATAACAAGCCGTAAAAGCGTTTGATATTTTCTGTGCTCTGCAGGAGCTTTGTGAAGTCTGAGAAAATAACCCGTATGATGTCATAATGATGTCATCAGGGTCATCTCAGCTTGAGACTTCAAGATTTCTTGAATATTCTGGAGACTTTGACATTTTTAACATGAAATGTTACAATCCATGGACCTTGAGTTGACACTTAGTAGGATGGTCAAATAAAAGATGCTACCGAGTTGCATTGTGGGAATTGTAGGATCCAGTATCTTTGGAGTTTGAACTAAACTCGAGACTAAAAGTCAGGGTATCTCACTCTTTTTTTTTTTAAATCTGTGATTCACATGTCAACTAACGTTATGAAAGTGCAATATTATATTGTTGTGGTACGCCTTTAAATAAAATTTCTTGAAAACTTACATTCTGAACGACAGGTGACACCAGTCCTTTGAGAAAAAGTAATGAAGATACCTGCATTTATTCAGAGGAAAATCTACAAACGGGACGGAAAGTGTGCAGATCAAATAATAAATAAATGTACTCTGGGCATAACTCAAATGATCTTACAGGTATAGACAAGAGAGGCTTATTTATGTTGCATACTTGGCTGAAAATGTTGGAATGTGACCATGTTGTTGAGTTATTTTATTTGTGTTAATGTGTTGACATGTATTGAATATTGTTTTTATTTCAAGATGGAAATTAATTTTATATGTTTGTGTTGGGATATTTAAACCAAACATTTATTGTTACACTTTATTTATAGTACACCTTTGACAGTACACCTTTGATACTGGACTTCCTACAATATCAAGTAACAACAGTTTGGTTTTAGAAAATCGAAAAACTTTCAAGTAATTTTATGTGTAAAGTGTCTTGGTTAAAGCCTGTAAGAGTTGTTCTGCATCAATCTAATTATAATATTTGTGTCTTCAGAAAAAAAACCAATATCCATTTATCCATCCATTCTCTATACCCGCCTAAGGGCCACAGGTGTTTAACCCAGAACACACTGGCCAAAAGACTACATCCTCATATTTTGGTGAAAATAATAACATTTGAATTGCTTCTCTAAATTGCTATCTTTTGATATGTACCGAGTACTTTATTAGGCATTCACGAGGGAAGATCTCAATTAATTTCCACAAGATAATACACAGCATGACAACCAAATCTGACACAGAAAAGATGAAGGTGAAAGGTTATTGAATTATTAGGTTGAAACTCTTCTGCTCCAACTCCATTTCTTTTGCCTAAACATTGTGAAGTTAAATGGTGATTCAGTTAATGCTTCCATTTATGTCCTCTAAACATAATGAATACAAAGTGTTGTATGCCAGAGAATGGACAGAGATTTACTATTGTGTCATTCACATGATGAAAACTTTAACATGCTGGTTGTCTAGACTAGGTTGTCAAAGACACAGAAAAAAAAAGATTTATTAAAACCTGAGAAGAAAGAGACAAATCAGAAAGGAAGATTACAGTATAAGCAACAAAAGTCTTGGGTCACATTGTGATCATGCACCATGAACATCCAAGGACAGCAGATCGTGTATAGATTTTACAACATTTACTAAGAGCTTTGTAGAAAATCATTTGTGTTCTGATCAGTTTTTTTTTTTCCCTATTCTCTGCTCTCCTCCCAGATATGCCGCGGCACGGCTCAACTACTACTTTGAGAAGAAAGAGGAATATTTTGGATTGACAATAAGCTAGAAACAGAGGACGAAGGACCAGCATTTAAGACCTGCTCTGTGAGTCCAATAAGAGTGACCAATATCCTTCTTTGTATCGTACAATACTATGTAAATCCACAGTGGAAATAAAGGCATATAAGGAAATGTGCTCCCCATTGTTATTGTTATTTCAGGCTGTAGTGTGAGATAATATGTTTTGCTATCACTGTGATTTTTAAAATATTTGTTTTACCACAGTCAGTACGCCGATAAGCCTTTTTGGCAAATTGAGATGAAGATCGTGCCAGAAACACATTAATTGTTCCCACATTTAGCCGAGTCGCATAAAGCCACAAAAACTGAGTCTGATCATAAAACCCATAAGAGGTTATTTGCATGCTTATTCAGTGTGCACCGCAGTTCTGAAGGAAAACAAGTTCCCATTTCTTATGTACTGTACCAAGAAGTGCATTATTTAAAAGCTTTATCTCCAGGACTTTTGTTGTAAAGCTGCCTTTTTATCTTACGGGATGTTCAATCATACAGTATACTGCAAATTTGAAAATGTACTGCAAATTCATATGCATTTCAAGTGCTAAAAGCATGGAAAGACAGTGTAAAACAGTATTTGATTCTGAATTAGTTGTTTTTTTCTAATGCTCAGAGAGCCATTTGTCCAAATTATACAAATATTCCCTGTACAAAGCATCTCTACTCACTGAAAGTGCTGTTACTACACTTCTGTTTCATTGCACCTCCAACGGACCCTTTTCACAGTGCCATATTAAGGCAAACACAACTGCAGTTTATAGAATTAATAATGGGTAGGTTTGATTTACTGGTGCTACTTAATTATAATGTCGACAATTATCAATGCTTTCACAACTAAATTAAACTCACACTTTCGCTTAATGAGCTGCGGCTGCTTTTGATATCATAATTCTCTGAAAAGGTTTCCTTGAAGGACAATGTAACATAGCATTGTGTACATACTGTACAAGTGTTTGCACAATTTATTTATTTGTCTGTACATTTTACTCTGTAACCTATACTATGAGGACATACTGTATCATTTGCCCCCTTTGATACCTGTTGCATATCATTAACTTGTCCCAAATATCAGATCGGTAGCCAATAAGTGTTTAAAATGCAGATAAATGTATATTGCTGCAATGGACAATGTACAGTATGCTGTACTTTTTTTTTTCTCATTAAATATATTAGTTTAAAATTTCAAGTACTAAAATTAAAACTCTCCATAGACCCTTCTTTTTTGTAGTTAAAAAAACACAATTGAAATTTGCTGTGTCTTTAATAAATGTTAAGATAAGTCATAGTTTCTTCCTTTCAGAATTTATGCTAACCACGATGAAGGTTAGTATCGCATTCAGTCCCTACCCCTAATTTCATAAGGTCACTGGGAGCAGCCTTGCATGTTGTGTTTGCATTATATGCGGTTGTAGTCTTTGTGACAAATGAAGGACTAACTTTTAAATCTGAGAAAAATGTGAATGGAAAGCAAATCTGTCCGTAATCTGTTGATTCAACATAATATCTGAAATTTAATGATGTTACCTCAGTTGGTTTTACATGAGAGAATACTTTGAACTGGCTCAGAAGGTAGAGCAGGTCGTCCACCAATCGGAAGGTCGGTGGTTCGATCCCCAGCTCCTTCGGTCACATGTCGAAGTGTCCTCGAGCAAGACACTTAACCCCAAAATTGCTCCTGAAGGCATCGGTGTGTGAATGAGTACTTAGATTAGATCCTGATGGGCAGGTTGGCACCTTGCATGGCAGCCTCTGCCATCAGTGTATGAATGTGTGTGAATGGGTGAATGCTGACATGTACCCTAAAGTGCTTTAAGTGGTCGGAGGACTAGAGAAGCGTTTTTGAGGCAGCAGGAAAACTTCTGTTTGATGTTGAACCGGTTTAAAATTATTTGAGAGTGAGAAGGTCTTTTCCACAGCAGACTTGTCTTAGCAAGTGTAACTAATAACATTTATGATGTTCCATAGGTTCCTTTATGTATGCTAGGAAGGCAGCATGCATTCCTGGGCCCTATAACTGAAATACATTTATAGAATGTACTGTAGCCACAATTAATATAATTCTTTATACATAGACTGTATAAAATATGGACGTAGTCTCCGTGACTTCAACCATAGGTTTCTGAAGAGCGGCTGTGAAGCTCAAAGTGGGTGGCTTTGGCCGTTGCCATCTTGGCAGTGACAACACAGTCTAATCCGAAAATGGGCAAAGAGGTGTATCGTCAGTGGAGCCGAGGCGGTGACGCAGCAGAGCGGACAGCCAGCAGCAGAGCGGACAGCCAGCAGCTAGCGACCCGAGATGGCACTCAAAGCAACCGTTTCAATTATGCCTAAAAAAATGGTGAGTTATGTAAAAATTCATTAGCTACAGAATATTTTTTTTTCTACCAGACGTGTTTATTTCTGCTGTGAAGTTGTACATTTTAACATGGGGGGGGGTCTATGGGGATTGACTCGCTTTTGGAGCCAGCCTCAAGTGGCCATCTGAAGTTGCCGCATGAGTTTAACCTGTGCTTTCCTGTAATGACAAATCAAAGTATTTGTCATGAAAAAGGCCTGGTGTCAGTTAATCAGAATAGTGGCAGATTAATATTTCTATTCCTACCACACCTCCACCATTTGGAATGACTCCAGGAAGAGATCATGATCATGCATGAAAACTGCTGCTGGATGAGATCCAGTACACGGCATTAGAGTTTGAGCAAGCACAAATGGTGGTTCAAATTCAGCAAAGTAAAATCACGTGGAGGTGTCCCAGATGAACATAAAGCACTTAGATCCACACCATGCCACTATTATAGTAAACATCATATGACTCATGTTGTAGCTGAACGTATACAATGTTCCATTTGTTACTGGAATGCAGTTAGGTCATTTATCTTTTAAATAAATTGGCTGCAATTGAATCATGTTTTGATTCATGACAGAAGAGGCCATACTCCTTGAATGTTACGGTATGTACAGTATCTAATCCAATCTCCAGGTAGTGACTCTAAGATTTGACAGCAGGACCAATACATCCTCAAACTTCTTGTTGACTAACACCAAGTGATGTTTTAGTAAGAAGATTGTGTACTATTCTACTGGTATTGATAGTTGATTTCTTTCTGGGATTATTATATCATCCTATTAATTAATAATAAATAATCCTATTATGAGCTCCTCTCCAAAACCAGAGGTCAAAAATATGATCCGTCTTCATCTGAAACAATAACAAAATAGATACTGCAACCAAACTTTCACCCTCTCTTCTGTAAGTAGTGCTCATCAGAAACGGGTGTGTCACACTTTTATGCATCAAACACACATAAAAGTAAGATTAGAAACAAAACAATATCAGAGACAGAGACATAAATGAGCAGTGTAATTAATAGGTTCCACACTTGTCAAATTTAACCTTTTTACTGGGTGATCTGAGGCTAGGAAGGTATTTAAAGATGAAAAGCTTCTTCTTCTTCTTCGTCTTTGTTTGAAGGTGGCTCAAAGTGATCAAAGTTGTTTCTAATGTGGTTAATGTGACTAATCCCACTTTAGGTATTTTCAAATGAGGCCGAAGGAAAGGTGATTTATACTGACACAATAAAATAAAGGTCACACTTACTGTAGTACAAAGCTGACATTACTGTAACGCAACCTTGTCTCCTGCAAATGATGTTTATACAGAACTAATTTGCATTACCAAATACATTCTGCAGGAAATGCCACCTGGATTATGTTCGCTGGCGACATGTTGCTCCGATGCAAAGTAGTGCGACCTTGTAATACTGCAGGGAGCTTTGGATGGCAGAGCGCACAATGCTCATTAGTTCAACTCTCTAATCCTTCAAATCCGCATTGACTTTTTCAATATTGAACCAAAACCGCAAACCTTCTCAAAAGTTAACCAAGTGATTTAGTTGCCTATACCCTTGTGATGTATTTGCCATTACCACAATATTTCCAGAACCTTCACCAAGTGCTTTGAGTTGCCCAAACGTAATAACGAAGCCCTTAATCATGCTTTAGTTGCCAGGAGCAGATACTGCAGGGGGAAACGAGTGAAAAACTTTGAGAGTTAAAGTTGAACAATCTCACCACAGGGTCCAAGGTTTAGTAGCTCTGCTCTGGAGCTCTTTCACATTACTGTCATTAGAAGATTGCTCGTTTGAAATTGAATTATATGCTCAAATCCTGAAAGCTTTAAGGACTTCTCATTCATTTTGGCTGGACTTTAGTAACAGCAGTTGAAAAAACAACTGAGAGTGCTGATTTTGCATCAAAATCATACATAATCAATGCGTCATTGTGTTTCCTCCATTACATATTAACATTAAACATATTCCATAGCAGATAAACTGCGCGCCACAAAATCAGATAATTCAAACAGAAAGTGTTTGTAGGAGAAAAATGCCAAAGCAGGTAAAGAAGTCAGTCAAAATTGTACAGCCTACATAGGGCTACAATATTAGAGATAGCTTCAAAGGTTGAGAGGTTAAAACAGACCGGCTGGGGTGGTGTAAAAGGGGAAGTGACCAAATAATCTATAGAGATTAAAACATGAAATACAGTATATATTTACTGAAATGTTACATTATGTTTGTCTCCTTGCATGTAATTGAAGTAAGTTCAAACTTTGCCAGTGAGCACTGTTTGATCGTAAACTTCCTGTTGTCTTAACCCAAGGCTGTAGTGCTTCATGCCATTTTGAATAGTGAACAATAAGTTGGTGCGTAGTCAATGAAACAAACACATCAGACTGTGAAAAATGGAGGCAACATGCTCGGATGTGTCAATGAGTCCCTCCTCTGCATAACTGCGTTTTAGTGGTTTTATCTGTGAAGGAAGCACAAAAGGGAATGTGATTGTAAAATCAGTAGAAAGGATTATAGCGGGTGAAATGAGGGGAGGACTGGCAACAATGACGTTCTTTACCTCCTCATGGTCGCACACAGTTCCACTCATCAAGGCTGCAGCCGTGTCTTTGAGTCAAACAATCCAGCTGCTTTCAAAGTGCATTTTTCGTTAAACATATAATATTTAATTAGCGGACTAATGCACTTAAAAAGACCCAAGGACTCTCCCTCAAAAAGGAAAAATTGGCCTTTTGTCCATTGCCCAACCAAAAAGTGCTGTAGATTTTTTCTTTCACTTCTAATTGCATTAAAAAAAAGAAGTATAGGCCTTTATGCAATGTTTCAAAGACATTGAAACACAAACGCAGCTAAAGCAACTCCTTTCAAAGCTTTTTTGTATGTATGATTTCCTTTTATACAGATATTACATTTAGCTTTTTAGTTATTGTTGAAGGCCGTCCAAGGCTGCTGACCCTTGGAATTCTAATAAGACCCCCTCCCAATTTACAATTGTTATCAATTTTCATTTGCTAAAAACGTTGCGACAATGTATTCAAGGGAAGGTTTTACATTACACTAGCTAATGCAGCATATTATATTAGTATATTAGTATAGTATATCAGTATATTACAGCATATTTTAAAGAAATTATAATTTTCTTTAATATTGTCAACCCTACTTAAAAGACATGCTGTATATTCTTGTGTTATATAAAGTCTACACAAGCAACACAAGCGTGATGACTCCAGAGATGGCAGAGTTTGTCCGTCTGTCGGCCTTTGTGGATATTCATGGTCCCCAGAGGATGAATCTTCCTGACTTTTCCTTTAGCCATGAGGTTGACAATTGTGATATTGAGCGAAATGTCTCAAGGATTTGGATGGACTATTGGATGGATTGCCACGAAATTTGGTGTAGACATTCATGTTCCCCTCGGGATGAATTGTAATCAAAATCACAATGTGCCTGACCTCAGTTAACTATAACCATTCAATGAACTTCATTTTGATTAGCATGTCCAGGTTGTTGGTTACAGCTACAGTTATATGTAACCTTCAAAAACAAAAACAAAAACAGTCACTCTTCAAATTCTTCAATTACCAACTTTTTACATGCAACATGACACAAACAGTGCCTATTGTGAAACAGGGTCAGCTCAATGGAAGAGTGAGGGTCAATTATACACCTTTTGAATCAAAAGCATTTGAATGATTAAACATCATTAGCCCTTAAAGAAGACCGTAGTGTGCTGCAGCACCGGTACCATTCTGTGCACTTTAATGAGTAGTGGAGCCTCCATGATCATAAACAGGGTGGCTTTGATGCCTCATTGAAATGGCCTATACAACACGTCTGAAGGGGACTCCTCTTTTGTAATAACAATTTATAATTCTCTTCATCTTAAGGGCCTGACTGGTGAGGAGGAAAAAAGAAAGGATTTTGTTCTCTCTACTCTTCAAGATGTTTTTATAAAATCAAATAGTAAATTTGCAGAGGGATCAGCCTTTCATTAAGAAAGCGTGTTATTATGCCTAATCATCCCTGCAGGAAATCAAACCAATTAGAAGAGGAAGGTTCATTCAAAGTCTGCATTAATATGCCATAAAATAAGTAATAGTAGTAAAAAGTCATAAAAATATCATAGTACAGTATGTCATAAAACAGAAAACAGAAAAAGTTATAGTATTGTATGTCGAAAAATGTTGTGAAGAGTCATAGTATAATATGTCCAAAAATGTTGTGAAAAAAGCATTTTGACCTGAAAAAAGTCACAATATAGCATGTCAAAAAACTTCATGAAAAAGAGTCATAGTATAGTATGTCGAAAAAATTTCATCAAAAACATTCAGTACATTTTGTTCAAAAATGTCATGAAACAAAATGATAGTATAGCATTTCGAAAGATTTCATGAAAAAAAGTCACAATATAGCATGTCGAAAAAATTCATGGTAGGGTCATAATATAGTATGTCGAAAAATGGCATTAAAAAAGTCATAGTATAGCATCTCGAAAAATTTCATGAAGAAAAGTCATAGTATAGCATTTTGAACAATTTTACCAAAAAAAGTTATAGTATAGTATATCGGAAAATGTCGTGAAGAAAAGTCATAGTATAGCATGTTGAAAAATGTCATGAAAACATGTCATAGTATAGTATGTTGAAAAAATTTCATTGAAAACATTCAGTATATTTTGTCCAAAAATGTCATGAAACAAAATGATAGTATAGCATGTCGAAAAATTTCATGAAAAAACATCAAAGTATAGTATGTCTAAAAATTTCATGAAAAAAAGTCAGAGTATAGTATGTCGAAAGATTTAATGAAAAAAAGTTAAAGTATAGCATGTCGAAAGATTTCATGAAAAAAACGTCAATTCGAAAAATGTCATGAAAAAAAGTCATAGTATAGCATGTCGAACAATTTCATGAAAAAAAGTTAAAGTATAGCATGTCGAAAAATTTCATGAAAAAAAGTCACAATATAGTATGTCAAAAAATTCCATTAAAAAAGATTCATAGTATAGCATGTCAAAAAATGGCATGAAAAACAGTCATATGTTGAAAAACGTCATAGTATAGTATGTTGTTTTCTGGGTTAATGGGTTCCTGTTTTATGGGCTACTATAAACCTAAGCCTAACCCTTAAATGTTGTAGTATGTTCATACATTTTTCCATATACTCTTTTTTTGACCTGCTATACTATAACTTGTGAAACAACTCAGTGTGGTAGTTTTCTGGTTGGAATACTGGAGGTTGTGAGTTTGATTCTTATGTGACACAGTGAGTTTTCAGTTCTAACCTCTAATGACGAAGTCAAATACAATAACAAACACAACATGAGTGTATCTGGTCAGATAGCTCAGTTTGGTAGATATCTGGTTGAAATACTGGAGGTTGTGGGTTCAATCCTTATGTGACACAGTGAGTTTTCAGTTCTAACCTCTAATGACGAAGTCAAATACAATAACAAACACAACATGAGTGTATCTGGTCAGATAGCTCAGTTTGGTAGATATCTGGTTGAAATACTGGAGGTTGTGGGTTCAATCCTTATGTGACACAGTGAGTTTTCAGTTCTAACCTCTAATGACGAAGTCAAATACAATAACAAACACAACATGAGTGTATCTGGTCAGATAGCTCAGTTTGGTAGATATCTGGTTGAAATACTGGAGGTTGTGGGTTCAATCCTTATGTGACACAGTGAGTTTTCAGTTCTAACCTCTAATGACGAAGTCAAATACAATAACAAACACAACATGAGTGTATCTGGTCAGATAGCTCAGTTTGGTAGATATCTGGTTGAAATACTGGAGGTTGTGGGTTCAATCCTTATGTGACACAGTGAGTTTTCAGTTCTAACCTCTAATGACGAAGTCAAATACAATAACAAACACAACATGAGTGTATCTGGTCAGATAGCTCAGTTTGGTAGATATCTGGTTGAAATACTGGAGGTTGTGGGTTCAATCCTTATGTGACACAGTGAGTTTTCAGTTCTAACCTCTAATGACGAAGTCAAATACAATAACAAACACAACATGAGTGTATCTGGTCAGATAGCTCAGTTTGGTAGATATCTGGTTGAAATACTGGAGGTTGTGGGTTCAATCCTTATGTGACACAGTGAGTTTTCAGTTCTAACCTCTAATGACGAAGTCAAATACAATAACAAACACAACATGAGTGTATCTGGTCAGATAGCTCAGTTTGGTAGATATCTGGTTGAAATACTGGAGGTTGTGGGTTCAATCCTTATGTGACACAGTGAGTTTTCAGTTCTAACCTCTAATGACGAAGTCAAATACAATAACAAACACAACATGAGTGTATCTGGTCAGATAGCTCAGTTTGGTAGATATCTGGTTGGAACACTGGAGGTTGTGGGTTCAATCCTTATGTGATACAGTCTGTTTTCATTTCTAACCTCTAATGACAATGTCAAATACAATAACAAACACAACGTGAGTGTATCTGGTCAGATAGCTCAGTGTGGTAGATATCTGGCATTGATGGCTTGGCTGCTTAGTTTCTGGTTCTGGCTGCGGCAGAGCAGGGTTCGATCCTCACATTGATGCCCGGTGCCTGACAGTGTTGTGAGACAAGTGTTTCCTTCCAGGGTTTTGGAGAGATACAACTGGGGGGTTATGCAACAGAAAACAAGAAATTGTAACAAATTTTACTGCGTATGACATTTATTTAAACTATATTATATTAGAAAATGATATATTGCATTAGGTTGCAAGAGATCATATATTACACATTTATATGAATGGGGAATGGGGCTAATGGGGCTTCTCTTCAGCCTTGAGGAACGGGATGGTGGTGGCGCCAGCGGTAACGTCCATCGTCAAAGGCTTTAGGGCTGCCGAGGAGATGTTGAAGGAGATGTTGAAAGGATCCTCTACCATCACACAGGTGAATATATTCGAAAAATAAATAAAGGGTTAGGGTTAGTGTTAGGGGTATATATTATATAGGTTAGGGTTAGCTTTATATATTATTATAGGTTAAGGTTAGAGTTATATATTGTGATAGGTTAGGGTTAGGTATTATTATAGGTTAGGGTTAGGGTTATATATTATTATAGGTTAGGATTAGGGTTAATATTAGTATAGGTTAGGGTTAGGGTTATATATTATTAAAGGTTAAGGTTACATATTATTACAGGTTAGGGTTAGGGTTGACTTTGGGTTATATAACATTAGAAGTTCGGGTTGCAGTAACATATTAATACAGGTTAGGGTTATATATAGGTTGGGGATTTTATTTCTATTGTAACGACTCATTGAAAATTGTTACAATTTCTGTTTTTCTGTTGGATAGCCCCCCAGTTGTATGTCTCAGAAACCCTGGGAGGAGACGCTCATCTCACTCCACTGTCGGACACCAGGCATTGATGTGAGGGTGGGGATTGAAACCTGCTCTGCCGCAGCCAGAACTGGGAACTAAGCAGCAAAGCCACCAATGCCAGACACACTTGGAACTGTTCTCTTCGTTTATTTGACTTCGTCATTAGAAGTTAGAACTGAAAACAGACTGTGTCACATAAGGATCGAACCCACAACCTCCAGAATTCCAACCACATATCTACCACACTGAGCTATCTGACCAGATACACTCATGTAGTGTTTGTTATTGTATTTGACTTCGTCATTAGAGGTTAGAACTGAAAACAGACTGTGTCACATAAGGATCAAACCCACAACCTCCTGTATTTCAACCAGACAATTACCACACTGAGGTATTTCACAAGTCATAACGTGGAATGTCAAAAAAAGAGTACAAAAAAGTCAAAATATATCATGTCGAAACAATGATAAAAACGTCATAGTATAGTATGTCCAAAAATTTCATGAAAAAAAGTCATAGTATAGTATGACTATTTCATGAAGTTTTTCGACGTACTATACCATGACTCTTTTTGGTGACATTTTTCATAAAAAAGTCATAGTACATCATATATAGTATGTCAAAAAAATAGAATAACATTTGTCAGAAAAAAACCCCCACTACGGTATGTCACAGAAAATGTATGTGCAGAGTTTGATAGCACAATATTTTCTCATTCATCTGCGAAGGTTGTAAAATGTCTTTGCTCTCATCTTAAATATCAGTTTGAAATGTATATGTACCAGCATGATTTTTGTGACATCGCAACTAGTTTGGGAGCTGGTTGTGGTCCAAAATGCAATTGAAACAAGTGTGATGTGGGAAAATTGAAATCTCTAAGTCACATACACTGAGAGTGGACTTTTCTCTGAAGTAGGAGACATCTTTTTTTTGGCAATTAAACTTTTCAATAAGCGAGATAATATAACATAATTCATAATTTTTAATTTTTTTTCTGTGGAAAAAACATATTTAAGCAGAGTATTTTTATACGGGGTAAAAAACCTGTGACTTGTGACTCTTTTTCAGATGTATCAAGCCCCACCCAGCTCTCATACTCCATGCACAAATTCTCGGTCCCATTTGAATTTTCTTTATGTTTTTCTGAGTGCTAATCTCTTTACATTTAGCTACCAGTAGCTTTAACAACTGGGAAATCATGCAAACTGAATGGAAAACTCTGGATTACGTCAGTTTCCTCCGGGGATATATGAAGTTTGTATATATGAGTGTATGTATCAAGCTATGAAACTATGACTGCACCGAAATGAACTACGCTCTCATTTGTTAAGGCGCTGAAAGCTTTACATACGCTCACACAACCATTCACACACAGAAACAAATCTGTCAACTTGCAAACAGCTAAATGTTCATCCTGCAGAAAGGAAAAAGGAAGTGTAAATTATGATGACTTATTTAACGAGATTAGCATGGCAACAGGACAAGTATGATTTCAAACACCCCTCCCAACTAAGAGCTATAAGCACGCACACACACACAAGTGCACACAAAAGAGTGTGTGACAAACTTGCCGGCGCCCCTCGTAGGGTGACGCTACAGTTGATTTGGGAATTACAATTAGATTTATGATGTGGCTGCATATGGCTGAGCTCTCTGTTTCTCTCTCTGAAATGCTGGGATTGGCTGCAGCGAGCACCGGCGCCGTGGCGTATACACCACAGCACAGTCAGAATGTGTGGCGTTACCTCACACACATACACACACACACACACGCATGCACTATGGAACAATAGGCCACATTTTACTGTAATGGGCCACCAAAATATAAAGACCAAGTGGAATAGCTCGACTTTGGAAACAGAAAGCCTTGTGTTGGAAATTATTAGATGCCTGGAAAGTAAGAGCACTCTTTAGAGTAATGGAAATAAAAATTCATGCAGCACTACCTGTAACTTGTGCACAGTGCTCGCACACACACACAACACAATAGGTGTGAGTGCTTTTCTGTAGATGAACAGTTTTGCAAAAATATGCAACGTTTACCTTTCCACAAAAGTCAAAGAAAACACTTGAAAAGCAATGATGGAGTGACATGTTTGTAAGGAAAATCTCAAGTCTTTACTTTTTATTTATTTATTTTTTTTGATTGTCTTTCTCACCAAGTTGTACTGACACTTTTTAGAGCCAAAGCTGGCTAATAAATACAATGAAATGTTAAAACGCACAATTGAATTTCAAATACAATACTCATCACAAAATGTATGTGACCAGGAACCTTGTGTTCTGCTTCTGCAGGTCACAACTGACAAGAGCATGAGGTTTTAAAGAGATCAGAGGCGATGTGACCCCTTTAGGCGGCACTAGAGCTGCAGCAACAAAACGTGCTTCAATAAATGAAATTTTTCTAAAGAAATGGCAATTTTACTTGTGTCTGGCATGTACGAGGCTTCCTATAGAGTCCAAACATGTGACTTTTTGACTGTTCTAATTTATCATGTTGAAAATCAAACAACAACTTCACATTAGTCAATACTAAAAAAAAAAAAAAGAAAGAAACATAGAATTTATATCCAGTGCTTAGGATGCGTATGACACTAACAGAAATGTCTATGCATGAGGCTTTTTTTTTTTTACTGTGATGCAAGCAAAAACCAATGTTCAGTCCCAGCTTGTGAAGCTTTCCCAAGTAAAAACTGCCAGAAATATGGAGTTGTGACGATGTGTGAAACAGCTGACAGCTAAACAGAAAGCACCCAGAAATCACCCCAAGGTCACAGGTGTTGAAAATGTTAAAAATGCAGAGTGTGGTGAAAAGAGACATAGAAATAATAGCATGTGTCTTCAGAGAAAGAATGTGACATTTGAGTAAAATAGAGGAAAAAGCGTGCTCACCCAGCATGGTGCTGACCACTGACTGGGCCGCACCAAGACCAAAGAGGAACATCTTGGTTCAGACTGTGGAAAAAAAACTTTTCTCTGACTGGGCTTGTTTGACTGAGAAGCTGATTAAGAACAATGCACCATTTTTTCCTCCATTTTTCTCTTAATAATTTACTCGTCTTCAAAATATACATGCAACGTAGAAAAAAGGTACCCTTTTTGAAATAACAGACCTCTTCAACCCATTTTTTTGCAACTATATAAATTCTTTTTTTTTTTAAAACACAAGTTTGGTGTATCTCTCCCACGTGATGCTGAGAAGACATTTACAAATATTAACAGGCTAATAAAAATAGTAACATTTTTGTACACTTTTGTACCGATTCAAAACACAATTCAAAATACAGTGAAGGGATCCAGAATATTAGAAACTCTTATCCTACAGTAGGGTAATTCTGGGGCTGCTCGTCCCCCTGTCCTACGACGCTGAATGAACAGAGCTAAAGGGACACTTTTAAGACTCGTGAACTCTTAAAGTGTCTTGGCAGAAATTAAGCCAAAAAATGTCTATACCTTTGGCCAGATTGAAAGGGGACAGACTCAAATGCTAAATGTCAGCGTTTGGTTACACCGTGCTGCACTTACAGCACAATGTGCTAAGTGTTTGGCCTCAAGGAACTATGGGCAATGTGGTTCATGAAAGCACCAACGCAGTGGAATTGAAGAACAGACTCTTCTTACTACATCTCAAAGCTGGAGGGGCTGCCAGAGATTGGTGTGTGTGTGTGTGTGTGTGTGTGTGTGTGTGTGACTGAGCGAGCGTGATGAATACACATCCTCCCTGAGCTCTGCCTGTGATTGGGCCAGGAGGGGAGCCAGCAGTTACCGAGTAGGAACTCATCTAATAGATAGAGATAGAAAAAGCTGATTGTATAAGACTTTTTTGCAGCATTGGAAGTTAAGACTACAACATCCCGAGTGAATGTGAATGTAGGTTTGGCACATTTGAAGTAAATCTGTACAATGACTGGGTACTTACTTACTCACGTAATAATAATAATAATAAAAATAATAATAATAATAATAATAATAATAATAATAATAATGTAATATAAGGGATTTTGCTCCCTTTATTTCATTGACGGTCTAATAAGTCCTACCACTCTTTTTGTATGAAAACAAACAAAACAAAAAAAAACACATTCACAAGCTGGCACATCATACCTGAGCTGGGATATAAAAAAAAAAAACTAACAGTAATGTAAATGTAAGCAGTTTGTCAGAAAACAAGATGTAGATGCACTGTATTCGTAAGAAACAAAAGTAAGACTATAAGATTACAATAGCTAGGATTTATATTAAAACTTTTCAAATTTCAAGTTCCGACAGTCCAGAGTTTGTACAGGCAGTGACCTGTCAGAAAAAAAAGAAGTCTGTAGAACAAAAAACAAAAACACAAAAAAAAGTAAATACATAATGATAAAAACTAAATCACTCCTTAAACATTTAAGACCAAATAGCTGTTGAAGACCAATTCCTGATGCTTCACAATCCATGCATGCTCTTTACAAACCACACAGTAAAGTGTTCGTCGCTCATTTGTCCTTTGTCCCATTCTCCCTCATTCTCTCTCTCTGTCTCCTCTATCTCTTATTCGCTCCGGTTAAGATTGTCAAAGTGTAGGATACTGAAGTTCATTGTCAGTTGGTTGTCTGAATATCTGTTTTCTTGGGTCACATTTTTTTTCCCATCAGCCCTCTTCTTCAAATGGACGTCCGTCGAGAAACTGTCCAAGAACTCTCTGAGCATGTCCGCTGAGTTTGAATCCTGTCCGGGCATGCTCAGTGCACGACGCGACACGTCCTGAAAGTTTGCCTGAAGGTCTCTATAATAAACTGTGTTTTTAAAAAGTGTCTCTGAGTATAACGGGAGTCTTTTTTTCTTTCCTCTTTTTTTACAACCAACACCCTGAGGCACGCTCAGTTGGTGCTAACGGCCTCCCGTGTCTCGTGGTCGCTGCTATAGTCTGACTTGGGCTCGTCCTCAAAGTCCTCGTACATGTCCATGTCGTCGTCTCCGTTGGTGGGGTCGCTGGGCAGAGTCAAGGCTGCGACCACGCCGCCGTTGCTGCCTCCGCCGCCGGGCTCGGACTTCATCCCGTACGTGCTCTGTATGACGGGGATGGCGGGTTCGGGGCTGGCTGAGTTGCTGGAGCAGTCTGAGGTCAGGTGTGGGGACGGCGTGGCTGTCGTTGCCATGGTTATGGCGCCCGGGTAAACTCCTACTCCGCCCGGGCTGTTGCCGAGAGGCATCGGTGGCTGAGGCCTGAGAAACGAGGAAAGAAGATAAGGAAGGAAGAAAGAAAAAAGGTAAAGTGTTAAACAGAGGTTTATAATACATACATGTCATACTAGCTCGTGAAGGAGGTTAAATAACGCTCCAAAAACAAACGATTTTCAAAGGGGTCCCTTGACCTCTGACCTCAAGATATGTGAATGAAAATGGGTTCTATGGGTACCCACGAGTCTCCCCTTTACAGACATGCCCACTTTATGATAATCACATGCAGTTTGGGGCAAGTCATAGTCAAGTCAG
Organism: Sebastiscus tertius; assembly: GCA_916701665.1. Taxonomy (NCBI): domain Eukaryota; kingdom Metazoa; phylum Chordata; class Actinopteri; order Perciformes; family Sebastidae; genus Sebastiscus; species Sebastiscus tertius. Next base: position 14,714 of record CAKAOH010040312.1, on the reverse strand, counting down.
CACACTGACACACTGACAGCTGTTGTTGCCTGTTGGGCTGCAGTTTGCCATGTTATGATTTGAGCATATTGTTTATGCTGAATGCAGTACCTGTGAGGGTTTCTGGACAATATGTGTCATTGTTTTGTGTTGTTAATTGATTTCCAATAATAAATATATAAATACATTTGCATAAAGCAGCATATTTGTCCACTCCCATGTTGATAAGAGTATTAAATACTTGATAAAATCTCCCTTTAAGGTTAATTTTGAACAGATAGAAAATGTGTGATTAATTTGCTATTAATCAACGATTAAATATTTCAATTGATTGACAGCCCTTGAAAAATATAATTGATTTGGTCATAGCAACAGTTAACACATCAACTGTAGGTGGACAGATTGGCGTTTGATCAGATACTGATTCATTAAAACCTTTGAACAAACTGCTTTGAACAAAACATTAATTCTGAGACCACTTAAGTCAAAACAGCAGCGCTTCTCATCTGGTCGGGCACGTCCTAACACGGAGCTCTCCCTGCCAACTCACAGCAGCAGCAGAGGCTAAATAACCTGTTAAGATATAGATGGAATGAGAGTAAACGCACATCACTCACGCAGGCCCCTCTGGCTCCTCAAATGAGCCACATAAAGCAGGAAAATTGCTGTCACTTTTCTCACCTAACAGTTTTCCCTCCTCTGTCTCCTGAAACAATTACCGACGTGCGCTCCGACAGACTCATTCTCACATGAAACGCTTTAAAACAACACTGGTTTAGTTATATGGAATGTGCCAGAAACTGGTTGTGTACTGGCTCCCAGTATGGTTATTTGATTTTGATTGAAAGACCAGGCCTGGAGAATCATAAGCTTTTTTTTTTTTTTTTGCATTTACTTGACCACACACAGTAAATGTGGCATTCAGCCCGTGACGTCTGCCTCACTCTCGTTCCCTCTCAAACATCTGCTTACATTTCATATTCCACTATGTCTGTCTGTGTCCAATTTCACTGCCCGCAAGCGCCCAGCATTGTCCTAATTTAATAAATGACAAGCTATTAAAAATCGCTCCTATTCAAAGCCGTGGCCTCTGGTAAATCCATCTCAAGCACAGGCCACTGTGATGGCTTTAAACACATCCATGGCTGGTTCCTATTAAGACAATGCCACTGTTTTTCCTCTCTCAGCACTGACTACAACTCTAAAAAAATATATAATGCTATTCAGCGAATGTTTAAAGGATTTTGCAGATACAAGCAGGAGGTTCCAAGAAGAAACCTTGCATGAATGGTCCATAAACCCTGATGGTCACCCCACAAACCTCTAGCGAATGGATGTACTTTAAAATATTTCTTTTATATTCATACTGTGACACATTAAGAAAAAAAAAGTCCTTATATATAAAGTGCTAAGAAACAAAAAAAAATACCTTGATTGAAATGAAACGTGGGTGCTTTATCTTTTATCTAGCTAATTAGTTTTTCTAAATAGTCAGGCCAAGATGGCTAGCAGGATGGCGTGTTCATTAAAGAGCCAACTGAACTGAAAGGTCACAGGTGCAACAGTAAATTAGTCAAAGTGTTCTTGAGCAAGACACAAAGCCCGTGTGTGACCCGAGGCTTGTGGCTGTCAATGCCAAATGACCCCTCTTAAGAAATGTGCAGAATTCCTTCGAACATTGTATGTAACGCAAAGACGGAGTGAAAAAATGTGTTGGACAAGCTTTTTTTCTGTGGAATTATACCTTGTAATTAGAAAGAATTCCTTTGCAAACTGTACATGAGACACTGTGCAGTCATTTTAGTTCTACACATGAAACTGCCAGGGTGAGTTTGAAACATCTTCTTCATATTCCACACAAAGGATTCACAGCAGCTTTCTGGGGAGCACTTACACAGAACGCTAACAGTGATGATGTTCAGGGACAGCGTTTCTACTGACCCTGGCACTCACCCCACAAAGAACTGCCTCATCTCCTGACGTCGTGACCGCATCATCTGCTTGTACTCTCCGATGCGCAGCTTCTTGCCGTCGATGATGCAGGTCCTCTTGGGCCGCGGCTTGTACTTGTAGTTGGGATATTTTTCCAGATGGATCTTGCTCAGGCGGGCCTGTTCCTCGTAGTACGGCTGCTTCTCCTGGTTGGTCATGCCTTTCCAGCGAGAGCCTGGGGAAAATGTTTGAGATTTTAGTTTTTTTATTGGTGCAATAACATTACAAAAAGACATAGGACAGTAGGCCCACAGTAGAGGGCTGTAAAGCAGGGTTCACCAGGATTTTATTATGGGGCTGTCAATCGTGCATTTTTAATCTATTCAAAATGTACCTTAAAAGGGAGATTTTTCAGTATTTAATACTCTTATCAACATGGGATCGGACAAATATGCTGCTTTATGCAAATGTATGTATATATCTATTATTGGAAATCAATAAACAACACAAAACAATGACAAATATTGTCCAGAAACCCTCACAGGTACTGCATTTAGCATAAAACAATATGCTCAAATTATAACATGGCAAACTGCAGCCCAACAGGCAACAACAGCTGTCAGTGTGTCAGTGTGCTGACTTGACTATGACTTGCCCCAAACTGCATGTGATTATCATAAAGTGGGCATGTCTGTAAAGGGGAGACTCGTGGGTACCCATAGAACCCATTTACATTCACATATCTTGAGGTCAGAGGTCAAGGGACCCCTTTGAAAATGGCCATGCCAGTTATTCCTTGCTTTCTTTTTTTCCCCTCTTTCTTTCCACTTCTTTAGTTTAGTATAACCATCCAACTTGCCCAGTCTCTATCCTCATTATTTAATTTAATTTAATGCAATAATTTCCACCTCTCGGTTGGGAAGCCTTCCGCCCCGACACCACCGCGTCGGCCTGGGCCACAGACACATGGCCACTAGACAGAGGCCTGCACATCAGCCGCTGCGAAACTTGACTGTCTACATTATTAGTAAATTATTTACATTACTAATTATTTGTGTTTCTAATATTATTTAGATATGTTATTTGGATATGCCACCGCCATCATCAAATTCATTTGCATTATTATGAAATTGCTAGTAGCCTTTTAAATCAAATTAAAACAAGAGATTTTAGTTTATTCTATTTTTTAGTTTTGTTTTCGTTTTACTTAGCTTTGTCATAAAACATATATGTATCTTAGGAAATCAACATTACAGATTTTAGGGAGTGATGAAATTGAAACTTCCTTACATTTAAGGACTTTTCTAAACTGCTTCAATGATACTGGTTGAGCACAGAGTTTGTGGTAAAACAAATCATAAGCACTGAATCAGTGATCAGACAATGCTAACATACTGTCACTTCAGTGGCACGTTAAATCAGTCACACAAAAGAGTCACAGAATCACATCTTGGTTAACTACATAAAAACTTCAGCATTTCTGTTTTTTTTAAGGTTGGATGTTGTCATGTGAACAGACACCATCAAGTCTTTAACCAAGGAGGCTGTTTAAAATCAGGAGTGGATTACACTCTGCTCCCTCTTGGCTCAAGAAGAATGATACATTGTGTACTTCTTATTTTCCCCGGTAAGAGGACCTTCTGAACAAGTGGACAGGGCCATTACCGCAGGAACGCAGCACATCTGCAAAGCACTCTTGATTATACACACCCCGCCTCGCTTCTCTGTTTATCAAGGTTTATCACAAACTAGTCTTGTACTTTTGTGACACAGGAAACAGAGCAGGGTTTTTTGTTTTTTTTAAGCCTGCCACCCACTCCCAAAAGTCCAGCTGTGTTATTATGTTGGAGAGACATGCATTGTACACAAACACAAATTCTGCTTTTTGTTCCTATATCACCAAAGAGGCTTGATAAATTACTGAAAAAATAGGATGGTACTATTCCTATTTGACTGCAAACAACTTTAAATCAAATAATTTCACTATGAAAATTCATCAATAGTGAGGAAATATATATCTTACTTAAATTTAGATCGAAACTTCTACACAAATGATACATCATATAAATGCAGGAAGCATTTCGTCAAACACAAAATGCCCCTTTATTAGAATCCATTCAGAGCTCCAAGTCAGGAACACAGACCCACTTAAGAAAATTGGTTAATGTTGCTCAGGAGGAGCATTCAGCGACCCCTCGAGCTCACGAGAGCCCGCCGCGTCGGACAGTGGAGGTCTTCAGAACATTTCACGAAACAACCGCCGTGCTGAGCGCCGCGTGAATGGCTATCTGTGTCGAGGAGGTTAGTATCAACACGGCTACTTTATAACTGAATGCATCCATCACACTAGTCAGGCTGACACAGTGGAGCTCTGTGTGTGAAGTGTTCCAGGTTTAAAAGCACACTAGTCCTTCTTATAGTCCCGCAGCCTGCTGCTAATAGACCCTGTGAACTGTGGGATATACAGGCAGAGGAACCTAAAGAGCGCAGAGGCTGTCAAATACCCTGTGTCTTTGAACAAGATAGTTCAAGGAGGTAAAAACACTTTTGTAGCCATAAACATTTTTTTGTTGATGACTTTTGTGTGTGCGTTTGTAAAGTGTTGATGCACACCTTTTTAATTATTATTATTTTTTTTTAATTTTCACTAAAATACACTGATTTCTTTAAAGATACGTTTAAACTGATTTTCACCCAGATTTTTTGTCCCAACGCATCATCCAAAAGGTGATGAGTTTTTTGAGGTTTATAGTACATGAGGTTCTTCTATGGCAAGAACAGCTCAGAAAATGCTCCCAGTAACAGAAAGTTAAGAGTAAAATGGGGGGAGCACATAAAAAATGAACTGCTGATTATCTGCTCAGGTCTCTAAGTTACTACAAAAAGTCATTTTATTTTCGTACTATTTCTTCCATTTTCTAATATTTAACACAAACACTGATTACTACTGATTTTTTTTGTGGGAAAATGAAAACCAAAAATACTCCGCCCCAACTACATGGTGGTGCAGTTAGCACTGCTGCCTTACAGCAAGAGGGTCGTAGGTTCAAACCCGGCTTGGGGCATTTCTGTGAGCATATTCTCCTCCATGTTCTCCAGCTTCCTCCCACAGTCCAAAGACATGTGGGTTAGGTTAATTGTTGACTCTAAATTGCCCGTAGGTGTTAATGTGAGCATGAATGGCTGTCTGTCTCTATGTGTGAGCCCTGTGATAGTCTGGCGACCTGTCCAAGGTGTACCCCGCCTTCACCCAATGTCAGCTTGGATTGGCTTGGTGTTCCTGAAATCACGAGATCACGAACAATCACGCGATCATGAGAATGGGACGAACAGACGGACCACTTGAAAACATAATGCCTCCGACCAAGGCTGTCGTCGGTGCAGCAAAAAATAGGTACAATCCTCCAAAACCTGAATTTAAAGTAGAAGATTCATGCCTGGAATTTGTAGGAGTTTAGGGTTCATGGTGAACTCTCTCTCTCCTGTCAAAAATAAATCTGCGATATCTCACCTAGGATCTTGCTGATGTTGGAGTTGTGCATGTCGGGGAAGGTCTGCAGGATCTTCCTCCTCTCGTCTTTGGCCCACACCATGAAGGCGTTCATGGGCCTCTTGATGTGTGGCTCGGCGTTGTTCCTGCCACGCGCCTCCCTGAACACTCGCGCCTCCGTGATATTATTCCCTACGGGGACACAAAGGAATGACATTTCTTTTCTCTGTATGCCCGTCCGTCATTGACACATTCATCTTTCATACTTTCACGCTTGAAATGCATGATACATGCACTGACGTGGATGAGCACTTCCTGTTTGTTTCTCCAGTCCTTGATCCTCGGGAGAGGATGTATAATAAAAGTATAACAAAAGTGTGATGGGGGTCTCGCTAGGATGCCCTCACACAGACACACATGAGCTGTACACACCGTAGTTAGTTTGCTTCCGCCTGATAGTATCTCAGTGACGATGCTGCTGTGTTTAGTCATCTGATTCTAAACTAAACCACAATAAGAACTCTTCGACTCCTCATCGCCTGTAAACACTGGTGTTTTATGAGTAACAGGTGGGTTGGGAGAAAAAAGTCAGTGACTTCATCCAGAGAAGGTATTTTTTGCAACAGTATCTGCCACCTGTGTGCAACACATGGCACGTGAAGTCCTGTCATCATTCATTAAATAACTGAGAATTCTTATTTGCAGTAAACTTCATTGACCATTAACCACAACAGACTCTTCGCCCGCTTTTGTTTGCATACTTGTACTGGGTGGGATCTTGTGTCACAAACACTCGTCGTGGAAAAAAAGGAGGAGAATTCAGCGTCTTGTCATGTTCTTGCAGGAATAATAACAGTGGAAATATGTTCAAGAGCGTAAAATGTTGACATTGAACGCTCTGTTTAGCTGTTGAGGGTGTCCTTCACCGTGGCTTCCTGAGGAGCACAATAAATATTTGTACTCCCTGAATACCTGCATGTTCTGGCTTTTTGGAAGATGCCTTCTTCTTTATTGTGGATTTTCTGAGCCGGCAGAACACCAGAAGTAGGGCCTCTTCTGTGTGGGGCCCACGCAGTTAAGGGTCACTGGTATCAATTTAGTCTGAACAGGATGTGACTGCTTCTGACTGAGCCTCTGCTTCTCAAAACTCCAGCAACTCCTTGCTTTGATATCCCTCAAGCCTCCCGTTCTCTATCGTGTCTTTTGCGCATCCACGTACATTTCTGGATTACCAAGATTACAAGCAACCAAAGAACGAGGAGTGCGAGAATCAGGGAAGTAGGAAAAACACAACGAATTCAACAAACCAAAAGAAGAGTGCTAGAAAGAGAGCAAAAAAGGAAAGAAGAATAAGGCACAAAAACAGGCCGCGGAGGAGCTTACCATCCAGATCTTCTGGTCTGGTCAGGTCAATGACTCGATGGACCATCTTCCCAGCATCCTCCCCGAGCTTCCCCAGGTGTTGGCTCAGCGTCTCATAATGCAGCCGCTCCTGCAACACAAGAAACAAAGACTCGGTCAAAACCGAGTATATGGCTGGAGCATGTACGGTCAGTCTGTGAATTTGTGGCTAAATTGTTACTCAAATAGTCAGCGGTCATGTATATAATGTTAAATCCGGCGTTACACGTCCACCTGGTCCGGCGAGGACACTAGGGGACGCGCTGCTCCACTCAACTGGCCATTCTGCTTGCCGTATCAAAGAGGAAACAACATGGCTCGTAAACTTTCTATTATTCCGTCTAAACAATCCACCGAAATCTACTCTACTAGTGAGAAATAGGCGATGCCATTGCGGAGTTTCGTTTCATTTTAGAACTAGATCGCCTAGTCTGACAGCTTGGTCAAAGTTTCGTTGGCCGGATGCGTCGCGCTGGACGGGCTCATTAGCATGAAAGAACTGTTCCCCGCCTTTTCATTTTGAAAGAGCAACGGCCAATGAGGAAACTCGAACACTTGGCCGACCAATCGTGTAACTTCACTCAGTCAGTCACTCAGTGACACACTTTTGCGTCTGCAGGGCTGGCACTCTGCGGTAATGAAAGGTTATTCGAAGCAAGCTGCAAATAAATATGATGCGGCTGCAGCATTGCTGAAGTTTGAGCTGCCAAAGAAAAAAAAAGGTTTTCAATTCCAATGCAGTCTTTATTATTTAATTGCTGGATCAAGTCCCTGTGTATGCCTGGCATCTTTTAAATTGGGTCACTGGGGATGGCTGTGATGGTAATGACAATAAAACTAATGGCTGGGTTGAGTTGGCATGGAGGGAAGTCCAGCACAGCCCCCAAAATATGGGCAGTTTATGCAGCTTTTTTTACAGTATCCGAGGGAAATGAGTCATGATGTTGGTTATGCGATAACAGACCAGTCGAAGCCCCTTCAGTTCCGTGCTAATCAACAGTGTCTTCCACAACCTCCCATCATCATGCGCTCTCTCTTGACTCTGCCTCCTGCCTGCCACTCCACTTCTGAGACAAATAACTTCTACAAGCAGCCCGCCTTGGGGCCTTCCAGCTAAAATTACCCCACCACGCTCCCAAACCGTGGTGGAAAACATCGAACCCTCCGCACAGCTACCGCACATCTACACTCCTCCTCTCCTCTCCTCTCCTCTCCTCTCCTCTCCTCTCCTCTCCCCTGCCTTCCCTCCCTCCCTCTCGGCTCTCCTCCTTTTTCTGGTGACAGAGGCATTTTGTTTGACGCAAGGAATGGTTGCCGGGTGAAGTCATGCCGCGGTAGCCGCTGGCAGAGTTGGTGGAACTTAGGGGCCGGCGTGTATGTGTGCATACGTGTGTGCGTGTGTGTGTGTGTGTGTGTGTGTGTGTGTGTGTGTGTGTGTTTATAGATGAGGAGTCGGCGCGGGCCAATGTCAGCACTACGGCAGGGCTGTAATCAGGCCCACCACAGAACATGTGCCTGGGCAGTGCCATGCTCACCGCAGGAAGCAACCGCCTAACAAAGGACTAAAGAAAAGAGAGAAAGAGGGAGAGACAGAGGGAGATAGAGAGAGAAAAAGGAACAGGAATGGAAAACTAGAAACAAGAATAAGGGCTCGAAACCACTGAGATGTTCTTTTTGTAGTGCTAAACAATAGCCTGCACGGGAAACGCAGCATTGTTCATGATGATGCTTTCAGACTTCTAGAAGTTTAAGCTCTAAACATTAAAAGTTAACATTGGCTGACTTTATAGTTCTCGAAAAGATGCTAAACATGCTCTATCAGATGCACTGTACTGATTTATAAACATCCTAAATAGTTAGAGACGTACAAATGTTCCTGGTAAATGGGAGGAGACCGATGGAAAACTATCGCACAGTAGAGTTAGGCTTTTTGGAAAATGGACTAAGACAGCATCAATAGAGGTCGACTGATCCAAAATGCGGCTTAACAGCAGACCTGGGTCAAAATTTGCAAATATTCCCTGCGGTTGGTCTACTTTTGGTCTACTTGAAAGTTCTTGTGGCAAATGCAATAAGGAGCTGTCTTTGCTTTGTTTAGTCAAGATTGAAATAGGTTTGGCCCGCGCGCCTGCTGGTTTGATACTGGACTGCTGCCTTCTGGAGCAGCATTATAGACTTTCTTTTCTTTTCTCTTTCATGAGACTCCATATTGCATTGTGTGTACACGGCCGGATTGCGCTCCTCTAAATGCTTTTTGTCTTCATCACGAAGGGATTATCTGGTTGAGAACAGTCAATGTGAGAGGTCCTGCATATTCAGTGCAATTACAATGCAGAGGACGCACACTTTACAGGGAAAACTTTTATGTGTATCTGAATGGCTTTGAGACAGTAAAACCCACCCATCACCTACCGTACTTGATATTACTATTTAACACAGGTCTGAATCGGAGCAAAAGAGAGTAGCACTTGACTCCGAAGCAGACAAATCAAGGACTAAATTAATTAAACACATTGAGGTGGCAGTGGCAGAGATAAATTAAACCAAGCAGAAGATTAATTAAATATGTCCAAGTTAAATAACAAAAGCAGCAGGGAAGAGGAGCGCAACGTTCACTTTTAAAACCAAAAAACAAGCACCGGAGAAACAAGTCACATGTGTGTATTTTAACACATAGGGGTCTGCAGCCTAATATTGCCGCTGAATGTATATTTCTACATTTAAGAGACACCCGACTCTTTTTGTTCCGCCTGGTCTCTCCTCTTCTTGGCGTTTTTGCGTCTCTCCACCGTTGCTAAGGTAACGCTCCAAACATCACTGTTTTTTTTTTTTTTTTTTATCCACACCGTATTGAGCTCATTACCACAGTTACAACTCGCCTACCGCCAGCACGGCCTGCCTCCAGCTGACCCGCAACCGTTTACTGTCTCCTCCCGGACCAATCAAGTTTGGCAACCTCCTCAGTCCCGCTCTCCCAGCGCTCCCTCTCTCTCTTCCTATTTTCTTCATCCTCCGTGCTCTCTTTCCTTCTTCAGACTTCACTGTGTGCCGATAGAGCTGTCAGTCAGCCCTGTTCTGTTCCCCCCCCACCCACCCCACCAACCCTCCTTCTCCTTTTCACCATTCCTCCTATTCATAGCCCTTAACACCACCACCACCACCGCCACCAGCCCTCCACCCCTCGAGGCTCCAAACCCAAAGAAGTAGACACTCAACAGTCTATTTGCAGGTGCCAGACTCAGCTTTGTAGTATACATTATTATAATGTATATCATTCAGGCTTCAAATACAGCAACATTACGGCGACCTTTAATCAAGACTTGGAACCGTCTGAGCTGTCGGTTTAACAGGCTCGCTTCCTACAAAGACCAAACTCAACCGGCAGAGCCAATATAAACTTCTATACAACCATTTCCTCGCCTTCCTCCAGACTTACTCTGCTCTACCAACAGAAAACTGCGAGCACGCCGGCCCACTTCATTCAACGGGGTACAGGCGAAGTACATTTCTCTATAATGGGCCTCATTAAATTAAAGACCATAACATTTAGAGATCTGGTCAATTTCAAAACCCATACAAAAGTTAAGAATAAGTCTGAGAGAAATGTATGTTTAAGAAGCGACGGATGAAGGCGATTAATATGACGAACTCTGTAAGTTAAACTTTTAAAACACTTCCATTACCATGTATGATTTATAAATAGTGTGATGAGGACAATATAACTTCTGTTCACTCTGACTTCTGATGGCAAATTTTGTATTGAGGGGTAGAAGCTCTAGTTTCAACCTTCACTTTTTTAGTCAGTGACATTTTAGTCGCATTGTCATTTATACAAAAAGCTTTCTTTTTTTTGATCTGTTGAAGGTTTTTCCTTAATTTCTTACAGATTTCAAATTTCTGGTAAAGTGTCCAAAAAATCCAAACACACTTTTTTGTAGCTGCTGAAGGATCTGCTGACAGCTTTAGGATAAAACAGCTGCAATTCAGCCCTTCGGTCAACTTAAAGATAGGGTCGATAATGTTGAGTACGCTAGATTTTAAAAATGATCCAACAGAAAAACCCCAGCCCAGTGTTGCCAACTCTTCTCCAATGAAAGTATCTAGCAGCACTAGCTCCAAAAGTCCCTAAATCTAGAGAGAAAGTCGCCAAGTCGGCAACACCGACAGTCCGTCCCTTTAGGGCTCTCTCCCCAAAGCCACTCCCCCAAAATGATCATTATGGACGTAAACAACAAACATGGTTATTTTTAGTGCTCACAGCTGTCAAGCTTGCAGCTTATGGAAGTGCTTGTGGAGTGTGCACAGGTAGGCTTATTACAGTCCAACCACAGATACCGGATTTTTATATTTTTTTATCAGAACATATGATTTATTGAATGCTGTCGGGATGTAATGAAAATTTTGACAAATATAACCAAAAATATTTTTGAAGAAGATTACCAACCCTAGCTTTAACTGTTTACATTTCGTGAGCACAGACACCAAAAACATCGCCGTCATTCAATGTTTGCAATTTTAGAATCGGCTGTCGAGTGATTGTTTGCATACCCGGCATCATCCAAAGTGAGAAAACAGATCTCGGCGCAAGAAAAACCAGAAGTTTGTGTTCCTGCTTATGTGGCCTGTAGATTTACCTGCACTCAGTCTGCCATCACCCACCGTGTTCACCTCCTATGGAAACAGGAAACGTGGTCCCCTCGTGGCTCAAAGCAGCGTATTATTTTTCATCGAAACTTTACGAAGCTCCTGTGCAGAGCCGTCACACTTTTAAGATAACTAAGAATACCACACAGACTTCTACATGTTGTGACTTTTGTATTTTAATTAGTGAACAACCTACTGCGGACACATGATTGATTTTGGTGTTTTCATCCACAACATGTCAGCTGAGTAATGCACAAATCTCTCAAAAAGTTGGTGTTTTCCTTTAAGTGGCTTTAGGGAGTGTTTTGTGGCTGTTTAGATGAAAAAAAAAGGGCACAAGCTTTTTACGCACACACACACACACACACAAACATACATGCACACGCCCCCACACAGTCATACGCGGCGGCTATTTCAGTGAGCTTTGGCAGCCGCAGGCCAGCTGGAAGCAACGTAAGCGTAAGGTGATACTCAACAATGCCACTAACTGGCCAGGCCTCTCGTCTGTACACCAGCTATAATGACATTAACATGGCCAAGGCCAACGCAGAGCCAGGACACACACACACACACACATACACAGACACACAAAAGGAGCCCAGGATCACTTTCAGCTCTCAGCAAAATGTCTATGTCGTCTATGCTTGAAATGAATGCTGTGGGACAAAAATACACAAACAGAAAGCGAAATAAACGCAAACACACACACTCAGACGTCACCGCGACGAGTCGAATCAGCGCAGGCAATAAATAGCTCACTATTACATGAGATACCGTTTACAGCAGTTGTCTCATTCCCTCCAAAGACGCCTAATGTGCTGCGTTAGTACAATGCCATAAAACAAAAAAAGGCTTGGCCGGAGCTTCAAAGTTTTGAAGATTAGTGTAACAAATTTGTTCGACGAACAGAAAACAACACGCAAATCCAAGGTAAAGAAAAAGAGCCGGTCTCGCTGCCTCCCGAGGTGGAGCGGGTGAGTCACACTCTCAGCATCCAGCAAGTTCCATCCATGAATTGTTTAAGACAGAGCAAAGCCTTTGAGTGCTTTAGAAAAAAAAACACGCACACACACACACACAAAAAAAAGTTCTCCATCCCAAAGAAAAAATTATGTATTTAAAGCTAAGAGAAAGAGTCTTTGAGCTGCTGTTGTTAGGTAACGAATAACAAACTGACAACAAACACCAAGGCCTGCTGTCGTCCTCGAACCGGAAACAATTACTTTGAGACTTTCCAAATGAGCTTTTTATTAGGAGGCATGGAGCTATAAACCAAATTGCTGCATTGCTTTGGTTTTGTTCTTATAAAGTTGGAAAATATAGAGCTTGAGAAGCACACGGGGCTCTCCCTGAAACACCTTAATCTGCCATCATTTCAAAGTTAAAGGCAGGGTGGGCGATCCGGAGAAACCAGCAAGAGTACAGTAGATTTTTAAAAACGATCCAGCCGAAATGAGCCGGTTGCCAACTCTTTTCCAATGAAAGTAGCTGGTAGCATTAGTTGCTAACTAGCTCCAAAAGTCCCAAAAGTATAGAGAAAAAGTCGCCAAGCCAGCAACACTGAGAGCCCGTCCCTTCAGGTCTCCCTCCAAAGCCACTCCCCCAAAATTATCATTATGGGTGTGAGCATAAACATATCACTCCGGTGACGTGCAATTAGTGTACGGGCAGAGTGTGCATAGGCAGGCAGGCAGACAGTTTACCTTAGCTTAGCTTAGCTTATTACAGTCCTGCGACAGCCGCAGATACCAGATCTTTTTCTTTTTTTGTCGGAGCATTTGATTTATTGATTGTTGTCTGGATTTAATAAGAATTTCAACTAATATAACAAAATATGTTTCTCAAACCTTCCCCAACCCGACCTTTAACTTTGTGTAAAAAGCTCTTTTAAGCTCAAACTTATTTGGGAACATTTGTGGTATTTTTCGGCAGCAGACCTGCAGCAGACAACTCAAATTAAATCTTAATAAACAATTTATTAGTATAAGCTGTTGTATAATTTATATTTATGAGCTTCTCAGTGTTTACTAGCATAATGACTTATAAAAAATAAAAAAAAAAGTCAACTTGGGACTGTAGATAAGTACAGCGGAGATATATATTTTGCCCGATTTTGGATGTTTTCCTCCTGAAGATGCGAGGCAAACAAGTCCAAAAAAAAAATTCAAAACAGCCTATCCTTGGAGTGCACCGATCGTGACCTACTTGGGGGTTGGCGGGTTCAAAGTCTCCACCCCTAAAATATTCATGAGTTCCTCTCCTCCTCCTTCTCCTCATCCCGGCGAGCAGCATGGGATCAATTGCGCAGGAGAACCGGTCTAATCATGTTCCCTATTTTAGTGAATGTCTGATCCCTGGAATCTGTGATTGGCTGATCAGGCTGATTGAAGATGTTTTGGAATATGGATGTCCCTCTGGATATGAGATCCTGCTACAAAGGCCCTGTCTCCTTCAGCCCAAGGGGGGAGAGATGAGCGGGGGAGAGGTGAGCGTGGAGGGGGGGAGGTCCCTTCCCAGAGAAAGGCCCTTTAATTGGGCTAAAACCCCGAGGCCGGGATCCCCCCTCCAGGGCAAGTGGAGAGCTGGACTCCATTATACACACACACACTAATGTTAACACCATCTCTTCTCCCAAAAAAACACCCACTCAGTCTCAGTCAAGGCAGGCACACAAACACACACACACACACACATACGCTCACACGCCAAAACCATCACTTGTCATTGGCCCAGCTGCTCCCTCTTCAAAGCTGTTGGCTTCTGGGTGGCCGTGGAGATGAGAGGAGAAAAGAGAAGTCCTCAAGAGCTGCAGCCCGAGCCAAACAACGCCAAATATCATCCATGAATATTCTTCAGGCTCATGCACAAGAAACCTTGAACACTCGGCCAACAAAATACTGGAGAAAATAAGACATAGGAGCGAGGAGATCTACAGATGTGTGTCTGTGTGTCGGTGTGTGTGTGCAAAGGAGCAAAAGAGAATATTAGGTGGATCTGAAGGCTTTATAGGGATAAATGCAAAAGAGATCATCTTCCATTTTCTCCTCCCCACATCACCCTGCATGCTCCTCTAGCTGCGGGCAGTTTGGAAGATGTGTGCACATCTTTTACTGAAGGGAAAGTAGTGATACTACATTGTAAAAATACTTTAAGTAGCATTCAAAAGTTTACTTATATTTAAAAGTATGTAGAAAGAGTGTACTGCCCAGGTGCTCAAGTATAAGCAACTAAAAGGGTGATATTCTTTAGGAAATGTACAACGGCTTTA
>CAKAOH010040311.1:0-20957 GCA_916701665.1 Sebastiscus tertius | reverse complement strand
GGACAGACATTCCTCGCTTTATAGTTGGATACAATCCTTTCTTTAAAAAAATAAATTCAAAAAATGTTTTTGCTTTATTATCGTTATTCAATAGTCTGACAGTAGAGACAGACATGTGGGGAGAGTTAAAGCAAGATATCATGCAACAAAGTTCCCCAACTGGGAGCATTGCCTGAAAACACAACACCTCTGGGATGTCCCTAAAGTAACACTTTATATTGTTGACTGTGGGCGGCCATGATCACTTGACTTTGCTTTGTGAACTGGGGTTTGAAGAAGCATGCACAACCTCCCCATCGGGCACTCCAATTATTCATCTCTTGCCGGGAGTAGAGAATCCTCATTTATAATTGAACATATTGATCCTAAGGTCCATGTTCTCAACATGACAGTCTCTACTGTAAAGACTACATTAGAGATATAAACGTTTGGGGGTTTTCTTTCTTCAGAACACCATACACGATATTCAACCCTTTTCTTCCTCGTTACCTTCCCACCATTGCTCGTGTGACCTACCGTCCACCCAATGCGGCAGGAACAATCTCCAGTGATGTGGTGGCACGTTCCTCCGTTCTGACAGGGGCAGCGCTGCTCACACTGAGGCCCGTGACTACCGGAGGGGCAGCGCTCTCCACAGCTGTCACCAACACAAGCCAAGAGTCAGATGTCTCAGACACATAACTTGTGTTTTTCTTTGTATCAACAAAGCACGCTCAGACAGACAACAAAACGGCACATCAACATATTGTCATAGACAGCAAAGAGAAAGTTGCAAAGGAATAATTGCTGGTACTCACAAAGCCCCCGAGTAGCCCGGCGCACAGATGCACTCTCCGGTCTCGTGGTTGCAGGTGGCACCATTGAGACACTGGCAGGGTAGTTGGCACGCCTTGCCGTAGTAACCGTGCTCACAGAGCTCCTCACATCGCCATCCCTGGTAGCCATCAGTGCAGACACAGGCACCTGTGATGGGGTTACACTTAGCCCCATTCTGGCACTGGCACCGATTACTGCAATGAGGTCCCCAGTAGTCACTCTCACAGCCTGCAGGCACACAGAGAGAAGAGGAGGCATCAGACAGAGCAGAGAAACACAACAAAAAGGAATATGCACCAGCATTTATCCTTGAAAACAACAGAAATTCAATATGAAATAAATGCAAGCAATTAATAAAATATATTACATGTAATAGTTCATCATGAATGTCAACGAATGACTTAACACTGGGAAAGCTTTCCGACAGTGCTCCACAAGGTTGATATCCTTGACATTCATGCCTACATTAACTTTTATTTTTAATTAAGTTTTTAATGAAGAATGTGTTTTTTTTGCTTAAAGGAATACTTCACCCACAAAAATGTCCATTTGTACATCAATCACTTACCCTGTGTTACCAAAACCAATGGTCAACCTCCGGGTCTGAGAAGTGAAACCAATGTGGAAGTGCCTTAAACTTGCATTCTTCCTAACAGCCAGCAGGGGGCGACTCCTCTGGTTGCAAAAATTAGTCAGATTGTGTAGAAGTCTATGAGAAAATGAGCCTACTTCTCACTTGATTTATTACCTTAGTATACATAGTAAACATGAGTTTATGGTCTCAATCGCTAGTTTCAAGTCTTCTTCAATACAGCAAGATGTTCATTTAGTAAATAATGGTCCCATTTAGAGTAAAATAGACCATAAAGCAGGGGATGCTTTAGGGTGTGGCTACCTTGTGATTGACAGGTCACTACCACGGTGTTGTCCGGAGATGTCTGTTTCCGTCTTACAACTTTAACCCTTTCACAGTGTGTTTTCTGTTCATAAAAGTTAATTATAACCTTTTTGGTTGACTGAAAATGTCTCATTCAGCGTTCAGTTGTACTTAGCTCCGCCCTCTCGTGTCACTTCTTGGTTGCAAAGAAAAAACAAAATCGCAAAGGCCAAATACCAAGATGGTGACGGCCAAAATATCGAATTCGAGGCTTCAAAATGGCAGTCCACATACCAATGTCACGGTGACTAAGTCCACTTCTTATATACATTTTATGATCAAAACATCCGTTTACAAACTCTCACACAACTCCTGCAGTATAATCCAATCCACTACTTCCCAGACACATGAATTTTCCCGAAAACCTTACTATTTGAAACACTTCGGACTTGCACAGACGAGTAACACGCCTGCGCCCGAGTGAGACTGTTTATGCAGAAATGTTTTAAATAGTAAAACTTAAGTGAAGATGCATGTGTCTAGGAAGTGGTGACTGGATAAATGAGACTTGGATTGTACTGCAGGAGTTGTGTGAGAGTTTGTAAATGAATGTTTTGATATAGTTTTGCTGTTGTTAAACGAGGCCCCAATTTACTTCAATTCATCAAGAACTTTCTCTGTTGTTTGGATTCTTCGTTCACCGTTGAGGCATCCGATAAAAACTGTGTTCTTCAAGAACTCAAGGTAACACAGGGTGAGTAACTAATATACAAATGGTCATTTCGTGGGTGAAATATTCCTTTAAAGGATAATTTAAAGGTCTTGTGAAATTCTTACTCTCACAAAAAGATGGCTTTGAATTGATCCTATTAATATTGTCTGTGCAGACAAAGCCTGACAGCTTATTCCTCTGTGCCATAGAGCTCAATTGTCGTCAAAGAACTATTAAAAACACATCAATGATGTTACCACGTAGCACATTTTTCTTCATTACCAAGAACACAGTCCTGTAGTTTATTCTGAATCAATCCCACATACACAATCCTGCTGCTGTAGCTAAATATTTACTAGTGGAGCAACAAATACACTAAATTCTCCTGTTTGAGTGTTTACCACAGTGCCCAGCTGCTTAAGCCATGTGAAATCCTTTAGAGGTTTGGTCTTTTCATGGGATTTTTTTATAAAAAATGTAGAATATCAGCAGCCATATGTTTTAAATGTATTCCCTGTCTTCATTCCTGCTCCGGGTCAAAGGCTGCATGAGTGTATCCAGGCATGCCCGGAGAGAAAAGCAGAGGAACAGGTTGCTATCCATCACTCACACACACATTCAGAGACATGGACACACAAACAAACACAGGAAGAACATGCAAACAAATCCACAGAGAAAGAACCTGAGCCAGAAATCAAAATGTGACTGTGTGTGTGTGTGTGACACCACTGAGCTTCTGTTTCACACCTACAAACGCTCCTCTGGTACGTTTGACACTTCTGTAAGACAAATATGAAGCCAGCAACACAGCAGAACAAAATTCATATCGCCTGTCAATACAAACCTCCCAAGACATGAATCAAGCTGTAACCAAACCTGTTGGAGCCCCAGAGAAGCTTCTGGCTGAAAAATACACTGGACAAACATTACAGCTGCTTTACAGACAGCCAGATCAATCAAGTTGATCATTTGTCTTTCTTTAGGTCACTAAACATATGGATATATTGGACAGGTCTATACACACAATATAAAAAAATAATATTAGTAAGGATTATCACACACTTGATGATTTTTCTTTTTACATTTTAACTTATTTCAGCTAAATCCTGTGGTACAGTATAGGGGCTGTATATTCCCTTATTAATAACAACAAAAAACAACAGTTATTTAATTATGAAACGGACTGCACCTTTGTTTGATATCTCTAAAAAATAACATGAAAGTTAAGCTTTTGAGATGGGAAAGTCCTTCCCAATAGATCATTGAGAAAAACATGTTCAAACACTTTGAACATGAACCGCTCTCCTCATCATTCAGGTAGACCCCTTGATGAATTGACAGCTCACTTAGATGATTTCCCATATTCACCATCTAACCTTAGATAACTCATTCGATGCCTGTAATTAGCATATAACAGTTTAAGCCGAGGTTGTTATTAAATTTCTCAATTACATTTTGATTAATCATTTAGTGTATAAAATGTCAGAAAAAAGTGAAAAATTCCAAACCCAAAGATATTCTGTCTACAGCTGCAAAGATTAATCGATTATAGTTGTCAACTATTGAAGTGGCAGTAGGCAGTATATTTTTGGCATCATTGGGTAAAAACTCCATAATAACCTTTCAGCATGTTGTAATTCAAGTGCTCTGAGAGAAAACTAGACTTCTGCTCCTCCTCATGGCTCTGTTTACAGGCTTTAGAAAATCTAGCTTTACTTTGATCAATCACAGGTCATTTCATTGAGATAGCGTTCCTATTGGCTGTGCTCCGGTCATGTGACTGGAACTTAGCGTTCCCTCACCAGATTTCACAATGGCAGCAGTGTCACAAACTTTCTCATTTTACAGCTAAACCGTGCACTACAAGATGATTCTGAAAACATTTGAGGCGAGAGATAGGCGTTATAGTAACAGAATATTGATCCATATTTGATCAGCGTGGACTAGTTTGACCGTTTGGTCGGAGTTTGCGAGTGATTGACGGTCGGCTCTCATAGACAGCAGCTGGATAGCGGACCTCAAATCAGCTCTTACTGCTTGTTTTCCTCCGGTCTGTGAATTCTTGCAGATGCCATTAGGAGCACCGGAGGACACAAAGGCACATGATTATTTTCAGGTTACCTGTTTCATGTACTACTGTCAGGATATAGCGATCATTTTATAAAAATAACTTTTTTTAATCATATTTGCTCCAATCTCGCCTACTTCAGCTTTAAATTAATAATTTGATTAAGAAAAAAAGTCAAAATTCTCTGATCCTCTATGACAGTGAACTCAATATCTTTGTGTTGAGGACAAAACAAGACATTTGAGGACGTCATCTTGGGCTTTGGGAAACACTGATCGATACTGATCAACATTTTCTGACATTTTACTGATCAAACAGCTCATCGATTAATCGAGAAAATAATCAACTGATTCCCAATCAACAACAAAAATATTCGTAAGTTGCAGCCCTAATTCAGTGTACTATTAAAAGAGGCATTTAAAAGGCTGGAAGCAGTGAATGTTTTGGCCTTTTTACTTAAACATGTATTTAAACAATGAATTGATAATGAGAATAGTTGCATAATTAATTAATGCACTAATCATTTCCACTCAAACTCAACTATGCAGTAAAATCCAGGCATAACAATATGTTATAAAGAGGCCAAAAAGCTTTGCAGACTTTCAGTGATTTCAGCACTATAAGCAGCCTTATTGACATTACACATTGAGTCATTGGTGTTAATATCAAAAATATTAATCAGGCTTAATGTGTTTTAACTGAAATTCCTGGTACTTCCCTCGTGGGTGAGTAAACTGTATAAAGATGAAATGTTCAAACAGGTGCAAAGCGTAGTTCTGTCACTCAGAAATGGGTGAAGATACATACTGTGAGTGACTCTGGTATAGACAGAGTACTGTATATGTGATGTTGACACACCACAACCAGCATAGAGGAAGGCATGAACAACACCATGAAATTAATCTGCAGAAAGGGAAGCAAATGCGCAAGCTGTTCACACCTCTCAGTGACTAGAGGGAAGAGCAAAAGAGGATGCAAAGATCAAGAGCGAGGAACGAGGGATTTTTACATGAAACGGTTTGTTACTTGTGTGTCTTTTAACACCTTTTTCAGGTGCAACTTCAGCAATCAGCTGTCAAAATGGGCAGCGGGAAAAAAAAAAAATGCTGCAGCTCTGGTGACAAACGCTCACTTTTCAAACTTTGCTAAATGTTCTTTAAACTGACTAACTGTATCGTACTTGGAGTAATAGTGCGGAGAGCTTCAATTTGACGGGATAACACCTGGATGAGAAGATGCTCATCCTCTGTGACGACTGTGCTAGTCCCCAGAGGTGTCATCCCTCAGTAACAACGAAGAGCAGAATTAGTCTTCCCAGCTGTATTGTAATATTGGCACTCAAGAAAATTGGTTATAGGTTATACAGTATAACCTAGCTGCTTTACATGGGTTAATGTAAATAGCTCAGAGGCATTAGAAAGCGGTACCTAAGGGAATGATGTAAAACAAGCAATTCCTGCATTCCTCAGGGGATGTCTCTGTTTAGAAAAACTCAATACGTCCCATAAAATGCGGGCAAATAGCTAATCTTCAAGGTTAAATGAACAGACCGCTTTTATGTGAAGAACAATCGGCAGTGAGCCGTGGTAGCAGGCAGTCTTCACTCTCACCACGGTAATTGTTCTTTCGAGGATCTAGTGGTGATTTAAGTGATTGGTATGGCCTTATGTCTCTCCAGCAGCAGCTGTATTTCCTCACATAAAAGCCCGGCTTGAGATCCAGGCCAGCACAGCACAGCAGCCAGGACGGTGAATATTCCTCTATTGATTCACACATCATCGCAGAATGTAAAGACACTACCCCCTCCTCCTTGTACGCTCGCTTTGCCAGAGCTGTGATCCGCCAGAGTGGGAGCTTAATGAACACCGCTTCACGGACGGCACTGAAGGTTGTTTTTCCAGGTACACAGCAGGAAGATGATCAGCCCTTCCCTGGTACAGACAGGTCCGCCCTGAAGGGGGTCCTGAAACTCCGGGCTAGTGCAGTATTACTTCTGTGGTCGGACAGACTAGAGGCCACATTACAGGGCTCACATTGATTTGATCTAATCTGCTCCTGGCCTCCAGTCTGGCATGAAAGAGTTCCCTGAAGGTTGAGCTTCTGCCACGCAAACGACCCTGGCACATTAAATCTGAGGTGTGTGCGGGCGGCCCGGGTAATGGATGAGCAGTTTAGCTGCAACTTGGTTTAGCACTCTATAAGCACTCATCAGAGCTCCCTCCGCTCAGCAGTGCTCCTTCAGCACAGTACAAAAACAGGCAAATAACTAGAGGCATCATCACCTCTGGTTCCAGCTTCAAAACCTTGACCACATTAATAAAGAGAGCATTTTATATTCCGACGTGTACAACTCAAAATATGATGTCAGTAAAAATACCCAGAGCGGCAGAGAGAAACAGAAATAAACCAAAAATCTATCCAGCGCTTAATTTGCAGACTTTTCTGGTGCTTAGAAGCTCAACAAATGTTACCATTTGAAGTTTTAAACCTTCTTTAGCTTGCAGTTAGAGGCCTCAGCACATTGAGAGCAAAGCCCATTATCTCGCTGTCTCTCTCCTACACAGAGGTTCTCAAACTTTACCCAGTAGTCTCTCACTTCCCGGCTCCGACAGCATTTAACTGTGATTAAGGAGTCAGAGTTCATGATGAGCTGCGGGCAAAAACAGAGAGAAACATCAGGAGAAGAGTAGCATGTAGCATGAAGGCCTCGGCTTCTGGAGTACAGCTAAATTGTGAGAGGTGATGAGGACCCCCTGTGGGTTGTGGTGTGTAGGCAGTGAATCCCACACAAAGTCTGAAACGAGAGAAGCTGCAATCCTGCCCATTAACTGGCTTGGCCTGGGTCAGTGAACCTAACCAGAGGACACATACACTCGTCAGCCCCGACTCTCAGAGCTCATAATGCATAACAGTTAGAATGTGGATAACCTCACACACCAGGAAAAGGTCCAATCCCAAGGTGCTGGGTATAATCCCCTTGGCTGGAACAAAACAGATCACGCTGAGGGGTACCGGCGGATAGTAAACTTCTGAAGGTGATGTCCAAAGAACGGGCTGAGAGAGCCATCGCGGTGGCGCTGAGCTTTGAAGTGTGCTCAAGAGTCTGCATGATCAGGGGCTGGCTGCAACAGGATTAAAATCCAAACTGCTTTCTACAGCCGACTCCATCCAGAAGTCCTCCTGAACTTGGCCTCTTCAGCAAAATGTTTGTCGCTGTTCTCTACGAACGGGAGTCTGTGCCACAGAAAGCCTCTCAGAGCTAAATTCAAAATGAGGGCCTGAGTCAAGCTCTTTAAAACACAGAATATCCCTCCCATTCAAAAGAGTTTTAAACTTCATTTATTCAGCTGGACGCAGGGCAAAAGCAAACTTTAATTGGAATCAGGGCTTGACTGATTTAAACCAGTGGGCTACCTCCGGGTCTGAAAAGTGAAGCCGATGCTGAAGTGCCTTCAACTTGCATTCTTTCTAATATCCAGCAGGGGGCGACTCCTCCGGTTGGAAAAAGAAGTCTATGAGAAAGTGACCCTACTTCTCACTTGATTTATTACCTCAGTAAACATTGTAAACATGAGTTTATGGTCTCAATCGCTAGTTT
Source organism: Sebastiscus tertius (assembly GCA_916701665.1). Classification (NCBI taxonomy): domain Eukaryota; kingdom Metazoa; phylum Chordata; class Actinopteri; order Perciformes; family Sebastidae; genus Sebastiscus; species Sebastiscus tertius. The sequence continues at coordinate 12,886 of CAKAOH010040311.1, read as the reverse complement.
CAAGTCTTCTTCAATACAGCATGATGTTCATTTAGTAAATTATGGTCCCATTTAGAGTCAAATAGACTGTAAAGCAGGGTATGCTTTAGGGCGTGGCTACCTTGTGATTGACAGGTCGCTACCAAAAAACGTATATTGTCAAGAAGTGAAAGTCAACTGTTTGTTCCATTGCAGCATCAGCGCCAAGCAGCAAAGCGCTTTCACCATTTTGGACTGAAAGCGACTACCGGACGCCAGTAAAACATCCGCCTAAAACGTGCCTTACAAAAATAAAACTAAATGTACAAAATGCCCTGTATTGAACTATAAAACATTATAAATATATATTTTGGACTGAATGCGACTACTGGATGCCAGTGAAACGCCCGCTTAAAAAGTGCCGTACAAAAGTAAAACAAAATTATTTCTATTCTATTGTCATATTCTTCTGAAATGGCCTGTGTTGAATAATAAAATATTATAAATATAATAAGTGTTTTTAGTCCAAAATAGTGGCAGCGGCTGTTGTCAAGAAAACACCGGAGTTTCGCGTCTTTGCTTATATACTCTGTCGCTACCACGGCATTGTCCGGTCTGAGAGTGACCCACGTTTTTGTCTAACAACTTTACCCCTTTCACTGTGTGTTTTCAGCTCATGAAAGTTAATTATCACCTTTTTGGTCACCTAATAATGTCTTATTCAGCGTTTGGTTGTACTTAGCTCCACCTCCACTTAGCTCATGTCACTTCTTATTGCAAAGAACCAAGACGGCGACGCCCCAAACAAAGATTGCGACAGCCAAAATGCCGAAGTTGAGGCTTTAAAACGGCAGTCCACAAACCAATGGGTGACAAAACGGTGACTACATTCACTTCTTATATACAGTTTATAATATAAACGTTGGCCACTCAAGGTGGTGGGTGCAGACAGCTGCTTGCTGCTTCGCCAGCTTTAACTGGGAAAACCACATTATTGCTTTTGGAATATTTGGCACGCAGCCCGACTTCACTCCCCACTGCCTGAGTCACTCACTGTCACATAACTATTATTAACACACACTGTTGACACTTGGGGAATAACTCAACTCATACAAGACATTAGAAGGCAAAATGCTCCAGCTCCTGAGAGCCGTTTTACTCCTCGCTCACTCATTAGCAGAGCTTCTGGGAAAAGCAAAGCAGTGTGACTCATTGTCTCGACGAGTCTCCTGCCTCATGAGAGGAGCGCACCTCGGAGTTTCATATTGTCTGATTCACGCTTTGTACCGCTAAGCTTTGTTCACTTTTTTCCTTGACAGATCTGAATTTTCAAATTACACTCCACGACCAGAGTTAATACGGGCAAGTCACTATTTCTAAATGGCATGAAGAGACGGGCTTTCTTTGCAGATTTTCAAATATTGAAATGACAATTCTTAAAGGAACAATGAAACAATTCTTCCTACAATTTAGCTGACACAAGAAGGTGTAATATTCTGTTCTTCAGTCAATATGAGCTATTTGTAATAGGATTTATTCAATAAAAGCCCGACTCAACGTTCAGCTATTCATCACAGCTCCCCAACTCAATGACGCAGACTAATAGAGTGAAAAGACGACAGGTCTGGTCCCAGAGTCTTGAGGGAAAGTGATGATTGTTGTGTAAAAGTGGTAAATTTGCATTGAGTGATAAATGTCTCTCGGCTTTGTTGAACTAGCGGCTGTAAAAGCTGCCGATACGCTACGAGACAGGCCCCACTGTCCCCTCCATGTCCTGCTGACATCTATTACACGGTTATTTATTAGTCCTCAGAAAAGCCAGACACGACAAGTAAACAGTTTAGATACATCCCTGTGAGCTTGACAAATGAATTTCTAAATATACAGAAGAAACTGCCAATAGTCGTGGGGGCAGTTCTGCTGAATTGGAATAACAGCGTGCTGCAGCTTCTGCTGTTGGGCGTGTCGTTTGTCCTGCCCTAATTCATCTTAGCCGAGCCCTCGTGTGTTCACAATCCCCTGAGGGGGAAAGAGCAGCACAGGACCAAACCCACAACACAACACAGAGACTCTCTAACAGAGTTTGCTGCTCAGACCGTTCCCCATAATGCACCATGTGCTCCCTCCTGATACCACCTCGCAGCTCGATAAGAAGTAACAAGATCTGACTGTTGCCTATTTGGAACCACAAACTAATGAGTGAATAACTTAATTCTTTTAAGACTATACATCACAGATTAAAAGGTCCGGCTTTGCTGTTTATCCCGAGGAGGATCTGATCATTTGTCCGAGTTCCATTGAGGATGTGAACCCGGATCAATAGGAGCCGTGCAGGTGCCAGCCGGCTCCTCTGCAGCACAGCTGGATCAGGGTTAACAGGGCCGGTGGTTGACCAAGACAGACAAGGCCAGGTCATCTCACGCTTTATTCAAAACAAGCACTTCAGAGTGAGCACTTCTCTCTCTCTCTCTCTCTGTTTCTAATAAAACAGGCCGTGTTGAAGTGCCAGCAGGCTGTGAGAGATGCTTTTGCTAGTGCAGTAAACCAGTCACTTGTTCAACACAACCTGACACGGCTCATGAAAGCTTCTGGATCAGCAAATTGTTACACAGCCCACTGCTCCTTCCAATTAATAATTTACCCTTCACCCTGTCCTGCAGAAAACAAACCCTTTGCTCTGTTGCCACAGGACAACAACAAAAAAGCAATCAGAGCAGAGGTGGACGTTTATCTACAGTACATATATACGATACGCAGTGACTGGAGTATAAATAAAGCCACGATTGTGCTGCATCATAGACATAACACACACAGCAGTGGATCAGTCACAGACAGCGACGTAGCCGCTCAAAAAAACAATGTCAACCCGATAAAACCAACTGTTACCACACTTGATTTGCACACATTGATTTCCTATTTTCAATTATTAATTGTAATTAGGATGAAGCCGAATGTGCCATGGGGCAACAGCAGTCGATGTGAAGGGGTGCGGTCACAGAGTGGAGACTGATATACGTTCATGTAATGCCAATACGGGGCAACCCCATCAACATCAGGAGAGAGTCAAAGAGTCACCAGGGCAGTGTTTCATGAATGTTTGCTGTGGTGTCGATGCAACTGTGTGTATGTGTGTAAACAATCCAGACTCTCTGTGCACGAGATGTAATTAAGAGCATTTACTGCATTTGAGGTACTTGTACTTCAGTATTTCCATTTAATGCTATTTTATTCTTCTACATTTCAGAGGCAAAGATTGCACTTTAACTCCATAGCATTTATTTCAAAGCTTCTTAGTTACCGTTTAAATTAAGACTGTACACACAAAACATATCACCAGTTACAATATGATGCATTGTTAGAGAAAACTACCAAACAGTGTGGAAAGCGGTTCAAATTTGCCCCACTTCAATCCAGTGCAACATTAAAGTACTGCTTACATATTAACGCATCAATAATTATGATCCAATAATAACTGCATATACTAGTACTAGAGTACTCTTAATTTTGACACTTAAATACATTTTGTTTTGCAAATACTTCTGTACTTTTAGTTAAAGGGTAACTTCTGTATTTTTCAACCTGGACCCTGTTTTCCTACTGACTAATAGAGACAACACTTTCTGAAGTTCCACAAAGTGGATGAGATCTTTGAATTCGATGGCTGCCCGTATTTATTTGAGCCAGATTATTCGGATATTCAGATTTCACAACCAGACTTTTACACAATCAGTCCGGATCAAGCGAAAGATAAAGAAAAATGCTTATTTCATTGTAGGGTCCTTTCCATAATGTTGTCAGACACTTATAATAACAATCTGAGCCTGCCAGTGGCAGAAACAAGCGCTTTTAGTGGACCTAATATTATATTGACGTTGCTCACTTGCAGCTTGTTTCGCAGCTGCAGGTTACAGCGCTCTCCCTCAATACTGGACCAATTTCAGAAATTATTGTCCCCATTAGTCAGTTAGACACAATAACATGGGAAAATAGGGTTGAAAAATACCAAAATTACCTTTTAAGTTAAATTTTCAATGCAGGACTTTTACTTGTAATGGAGTATTTTTGTGTGGTATTACTACTTTTACTTTAGAAAATGATCTGAATACTTCTTCCACCACTGCAGGTAAAAGGGATAACCCTAACCCATTTATTACTAAACCACATTTAGAGAAGGAACATCCCCTCACGCCGTATTCACACCAGAGCAGCGGCGAAGTGCGGCTTGCGGCGAGCTGTCACGCAATGTCTATGAAAAGCTGTGGCGTCCGTTCCTGAGCTCAGCGAACTGCAGCGAAGTGCAGCCAAGCAAAAGTTGGGAAAAGTTTAACTTTTAGTGTGGCCACAGAAGGACCCGCAGCCAATCAGTAAACAGATCCAGTGACATGTTGACCTGTGTTACAAATAATTTCTTCCCACCTGAAACACACCAACACACCTCACAGCAGCAGAAAAATCTAATTATTCTTCCAGTGAGCCAAACTTCACCGTTGCCTGGTGTGAATTCAGTGTCACCCTGAGAAAGCCAGAGCTGATGTATTATTTGTCCATATGTACGATAGATACGGTAATTAACAACTAACACCCGTCTTTGAAATGTGAGAGGATGAAATAAATGAAATGAGGGATTCTCAAGATGAGATGAACAAAACTTGGCGACGTGGCAATCCTTCATCTCACAGCCTCTGGTGGTTTGTAGTGGTAACATCACAGCGTGCTCTTTCACCTGCACCGTCTTTCATTTAGCGTACAAGGCTGCAGTGTGAGGGGCTATTGTTGTGCCTCAGGTATTCTAATTAGAGAATTATGACTGACTTGATTTGCATAAGTGGTCATAAATAAATGGGTCTCTAAACTAGAGGAAGCTGCGGCTGTTAAATGTGTGCACATGCTACTAATTAGTGCACCTCTATGTGCGTAGTATGACTTCTGTAGTCATCCAATAGAAGAGAAATTCATCTCAACCCATTAACAGATTTTGATTTATTGTAAATATTACTGTATACAGAGAGTTTCATGTGACACAAATTTGTTTGTCCCCAAACAGAGGAGGCGGAGACAGTCAGAGGTGAATCTAGGACTCGCTATCAGGTGGTGCGAGCTTGAAAGAGATTTTTTAAATCAGCCTGTTTTAACATCAACATGACATCAATTATCTATTGTACATGCCAGGCTGCTGTACTGAAAATAGCAGGTTATAAAAGCAGGTTTTGTTCGGTGCATCACCAAACACAAATATTAGCAGCAGTGCAGCTTGTCACACTACACGGACACCTGCAGCCTGCAGCTGTCAGGCCCCTCAGAGTAGCACACTGTACGGTACATTCAACATCACACCACAGAAAAACATTAATCTCAGCATGTTCCTGACACGAGGGACCATCATGCACAAATTACCAAAACTAAACAGTAAACTGTAGAATATAATTTTAAAACAATAACTTGATTATTTCTTAAATTTCAATGATTCCCTCTGACCTTTATAGATCACCCTTGCAACCTGGAACAACACTAACATGGAAACTCTACATTAAACTTCACAAACACAGAAAATGTGATCTAGGAAGCTAACTAAAATAAATCTGCAGAGAAATCAGATTTGTTGTCTTCCAATATGAGCGGGGCTGCATGACTTTCTTTACCTCTTAAATGCTCAAAACCTCTTCAGGCTTGAAACGTAGTAATTTAATCCTTCACAGAGACCAGCGGTCAGCTTCAATTCATGACAGTTACATTGTGCTTTAATGGTGACAAGTGTTCACCGTGGTACATGTTTCAAAACGTCCACAGAAATTTCTTAAATCGCTCCTAGAGCATAATTCAATTCACAGCTGACTACCAGTATGCTCTGCGTGGAGCGCTGCTTACATTGATCGCTGTATTTTGCTCTCATAACCACAAATGCAATTACAAATAGAACCAGTGGATTTAGCTATATTTTGGCATTATCTGGCAAAAATACAAGTCGTTGGAACATAAAATCAAGTCAATAACAATAAAGGAATAATAGAAGATGGTTGTGCTGCAGGAGAAGACTGAGATGAATCCAAGCTTAAGAGCACAGCCGCGGTTCTCTGAGAAGGAACAAACTGTAAACTTTGCACTGCTACCTCTCAAACTTAACAAGGTTAGGACAGAGCAAAGACACAAAAGGAAAAAGATCGATTTTTGGGACGGGTGTAACTTAATTGCTGCTCTTAAGGCTCTTAAGCTCCTGAAAACTTGGTTTCAAATCTAAAATATTTCCCTATAACCTTCAGCACTCATGACTAAATGTGCAACAATCAAAGTCAGTCAAAATTTGAAAAAGAAAGTTTGTCACTCAAATACTCAGCTAATCTCTTGAGGCTTGCACACTGAGAAAAAGGAGAAAAATCTTGCATGAAATAACCAAAATTGTTCAAACTTTGGTAGAAAATTGAGTGTTCATGTTCAGTAGGATCACTTCGCTCATAGTAAGAAACTGATTGAGAGCCTTTTATATCTTTGGTTATTCTTTGCTTAGACACAGTTTCACCAACACTTTGCTCCAAAGGTTGTAAAGGTTTAACCTCATCCTAGATTTTAATGTTTAAGACTTTGTATTTTTGGTAGTTTTTTTGCGGTGACTGGTCATTAATGTGATCAAGTATACTAACAGTCTACGTAAGAAAAAATATCCCTGAACTTCTTTTTCTCATCATAACTTAGACATTCAAACACAAATGAAACTGAAACTAGTTATTTCCAGAAAATAAAAACAAAGAGAACAAACTGAAACTAAACAAATAAAAAACTAATAGTAAATTAAATAAATAAGAATTAAAAAGGAAGTAACATATCTGCTGTTAGCAGAAACGGAATATCCATCCATTCATCCATTTTCTTTCACTTATCCGGGCCGGGTCGTGGGGGCAGCAGGCTAAGCTCTCCCCAGCAACGTTTTCCAGCTCTTCCTGGGGGACCCCGAGGCGTTCCCAGGCCAGACGAGATATATAATCCCTCCAGTGTGTTCTTTGTCTACCCCGGGGCTTCTCCAAAGGGAAGCGTCCAGGAGGCGTCCTGATCAGATGCCCGAACCACCTCAGCTGGCCCCTTTTGACGCGAAGGAGCAACGGAATATAATATTCATAACTATGTTTTCATTAGTGTATAATCACCTGAAACTAAGAATCGTTGTGTTTTCATTAGCTTAGAATGAGTCCTTCATATCTACACAGGGAGCGGGTCCTCTTGACGCAGTCAAAGAACGTATACATTGCCAAGAAGAGAGAGTCAATTGTTCGCTTCATTGCAGCATCAGCGCAGCGTAGCAAAGCTTCTGCCATTTTGGACTGAAAGTGACTACCGGACGTGCCGTACTAAAGTAAAACAAAATCAACAAAATGCCCTGTGTTGAACTATAAAACATTATAAATATAATAAGCAATTTCAGTTCAAAATGGTGGCAGCAGCTGTTGTCAAAAAAACACCAGAGTTTCGTGTCTTTGCTTCTATACTCTTTGACGGAGTCCACCATGTTGCTCCACTATGTTTCTACAGTTGCCCAGAACAGACAAACCAAACACTGGCTCTAGAGAGAGCCTTTCGCGTTTTTATGTTTCCTGAAGGCCACCGGAGTTCTCTGACATGCTTGTGAAACTGCGGTAACGTGAGCCACAGAGTATAAAACCGTGGTACCGCCAGCTGCCGTCTGACTTCGGTTGCTCCTAAAGTAGCGTTATTATGGTACGGATGGCCTCGAACGGCGTTACCACGGTTTTACACTCGGCGGCTCACGTTACTGCAGTCTTGGAAAGGGAGGAGTGAGCAGAGGGGTACTCAGTTGGTTGCAATCTGCAACCACACCACTAGATGCCGCCAAATCCTACACACCGTACCTTTAACCTATTATTATCCTGAGCATTGAGGACGGGTATTTGTATCACTGCTAGGTTTACATGCCTCCATGTCAGATTTTTTGCAGTGGATGTCTAAAAGCAGACCAGTCATTAAAAATATTTTGAAGTGTAGGGTTGTAAATAATGTTTTCTATCTGTCAATTCCATTATCTGAATGACCTTATGGTGCACCTATGCAGTAAGTTATAAAGGAATAAAATTGGAGTCAAAGAGCATTAAGAGCCTATCGACCAACAGAGAGGTGTATGAATGCAAATGTTTGTATCCCTTTGACCATTTCCTTCTATGGAGTGTAATCAAACAGCGCCGGTCAGTTGTTTACTCAAACTAACGATTTTATGTGTCTAACATGTCACACCATATGGATCCGTCCCTCACTGTAAACATGAACATGATTTAGTTTGAAGATGGACAATCAACACGCCTATACACCTACCAAATTAATCCCAACAATGCAGAAAGAGACACACAAACACAAGGATAATTGCTTTTTAATGATCTCACATTATGCAAATGCTCATCAAGAAGCCATAAATCTTTGGAGGAGTTTCTACCTGCCTGACCACCAGTAATGCCAACAGACTGACGTGTTATATTGCACAAGGCAACTTAAAAAAACACACATTCACTGGCCTCCATCTACTTATCTATGCAATCACATACCTTGGTGTATGGTGCGGTGTGTATGATTTAGTGGTAACTAGTGGTGAGGTCGCAGATTGCGACAAACTGAAACTTCTCCCGCATGCCAAGCGTGTTGGAGAATCACGGTGGCCGACGCAAAAATGCGAAAATGCAAATGGCCCCATCTAGAGCCAGTGTTTGGTTTGTCTAATCTGGGCTACTGTAGAAACATGGCGGCCGGCTCCATGAAGAGGACCTGTTCCCTATGAAGGTATCAAACACGTTCTCATCCCAACTCCTCACATACTGAGGCTTTGTCAGACCCCTCAGCGTCACTTATTCCGTCGCACTAAACACGTGCTTAACACCCCTCTGCGTCACTTTACAGTTGCAGTAAACATGTGATAATGTTGTGAATTAAACAAAAATACTTCCACTTTATAAAACACTATAGTTAGGTTTAAGAAAAAACTCCATGGTTGGGCTTAAAGCTGCTACGTTATTACAGTGCAAATGTGACTTGACTTTGTGAACACGGGACATGAACGATCAGCTGATTGTTAAGTGAAACTTAACACATGGGACATGAACAGCGGTCTCCTGGATGAAAGCCTTGTGTTTGTTGGACCAATACACCTAAACCTCCCACCCACCATGTGTGTCTTTTTGCTCTTTATACTACATCACCACAGCACTTTCCCTGAGCGTTTACTGTTGCCGCGGATGGGTTTACAGTGTAGTTAATGGAAAGCCCGGTGCGTGTCATACCGCTGTGAAAAGGTGCCTTGTGCGTCGGTATTGAACGCCGACAGCCGTGACAAAGCGTCTGTATTTGATGCCCTGGGAATGACAACGGGCTGAGATATATACGGCTCATTCTAAGGTAAAGAAAACAGAACTATTCTTATTTTCAGGTGATTATACACTAAAGAAAACATGCTTATTAATATTATATTCCATTTCTGCCAAAAGATCTCCCTAAAAGCCACACACTTAAAAAAAAAAGAAGCCTAGAAATACCACAAATATATCACTTTAACTTTCACAGAACTCCTGCTGGATTGATATTTATATATAACGGGTGAAATGTGGTGTAGCGGTGTGTTTAATAGCCTACTAAATTAGCACTGGATCCTGTGAAATATTCAAATATCTGAAAAATAGAAGTTTGAAAACCATAGCGGTGCGTAACGCTCAATTAGGCATGAAGAGCAGCGGCGGTGGATGGATAGATAGCTATGAAAGGACAGAAACAGGAAAACATCTCTAGCCTTTGATTAACACAGAAAAACTGTAGATTAAGGGATTTTTCCTTTATACCATCGTCTCTCCAGGATAATGCGGACCCTTTGGAGACTTCTCCCCAAAAAAAAAAGTTCCTCTCAAATGAACTGCTGGCTCTGAAAGCAGTGTTGTTCTTTCAGTCTCTGAAACTCGCTAAGGCCCATGAATTATTCTCCCCGATTCTCAAAGTCAAAGTGAAGTGAAAAGTATACAACAGCAACTTAGGGAGTATTGTGTGTGTGTGTGAGAGAGAGCTAGAGAGAGTGTGTGCGTGTGACAAAAAGAGAGAGAGGGAGGGAGAAAGATACTGACATTAAAGAGGCAGCTAAGAAATGAATCAAGCCATCTGGGAAGAGCAGGAGGTTCCAGCACCTGTCAGCATGGGGCATAAATCCTGAATCTCAGTCAACATGACGTTTACTATGAGTGACGGAACAGCGTTTAAAAAATTTAAAACAAGCGCAACAATAGATTTAATCACTGGTCACTTTTGATTTAACTGAAGTTGTCTAGTTTAAGGGCAGATATGAGATAGAAGAGAAAAGAAGAAGTCCTTATTTCAGAGTCAAGGCAAGGACCAGTGATATTGATCTGTGGACCTTAAAACCCTCTTTTTGTTCTGTGGCTGAGGGCGATTTTGTCATTCATACTACAGTATGCCTTCGCCTGGAATGGAAGTGAGTCCCAGAATCATAATAGGAGCTAATGTTTAAAGTGTGAGGCTGAGAGAATCACATGGTGTCAAGTTTCTTTGCAAATCTAATTTCTCAGGGGGGATTCATCACTTTGAGGATGCGGTTGCCTGATTCAGTAAGTCAGCATTTTCTGTCTTTTATCCATCTAAATTCAATTGAAGGGTCTTAATGAAGTGCACACTACAGGACATGATGAACTCCTGTAGGTCTGCTTTTAACATTGCAATGGCCGACGACACGTGCTCGGCTCCTCCGTGCAAAAAGACAACTTCAGCGGCATTGACCTTGTTTTTGTTGTGTGGTTTTTTTTTTTCAGCTTTACAACTAATTTTGGATCACTTTCTGCACAACACAGATTGTATCCTCATGAATGCATCCTTGTGTCTGGTAATGATTACATTTCCTCTAAAAATTTCCTTTGATCCTTATCATCCAGATGCCCTTTTGTCGTGTGTTTAGATCCCAAGCTGCATCTCTTTCTTCCACTTAGTCCGCCCTAGCTATGCGATAGAGTCTCTTCGCATTTTTGTCCCTTTCCTTTTTTTCTCTCTGTAGAAAAAAGCCACCAATTTAATTGAATTTCTGGGCTTTTAACGTCTCCATTACTCTAATCAGAGAAAAGGAGAGTAGATTTGTTTATCTCGACCTTGGTAGAATTAGCAGAGGGTATTTTTGAATTTGCAAGAGTTTATATTGATCAACTGGTCACAAGTGCTTATAGACATTCCAGACACCGACGATCAGACGTCATGGAAAAAACATGCTCCGGTGACAAAATGCTGCACGCTCACACCAAAGACACACTGCAGACCAAAGCACCGGCTTTTATATAAAAACAATGCCAATGTGGCCAAATAAATTTTACATGAGTTGACCTAGCTTCTGAGTCTTTTTCTGCTTTGTGACTGTGTAATATTAAGATGCTGCAGCTGGATGATTCATCAGTCACAGACAGTGCAAAGATAGGGCTGCCATTAAAGTAAGGTGCAGGCGTTCTGCTATCTCACACAAACAACATGCAATATAACCTTCTGAGAGGGTGGCACGGCTGCAGGCGAGGCAGAACACAGTGGAATGCAAAATACAACCCCAAATACCCTGGGGCCCGGAGGCAAATTTGATTAAAAGTTTGTTTTTCTTCACTCTCAACAAACGGAGGAGCTCGTCGATGCGGCACTGACAGTTAATTGGACTTGGCAGGGCCACGAGTTCATTCGTCAGCATTGTGTGGGGCTTGCCTAGGAGGAGCAGGACAATCGATGTCCCTCAGGACGGCCTGTAATCACTGCAACACTCCAATGAAGTCCAGGGTTAAACATCAGGAGATTGCAGGTGCACCAGAGGATCTAAGAAAGACTGCTAATATGCTCCCACTCCCAAAGCAAAGCAAGGACACTGCAACACAGCTCCCAGAGGACTGGGATGATACCTAAGAACAGAGCTACAGTACAGCTCAAGCTATTATTCTGACCAACATTATCATGAACCGAAGGACCTGAGAGATGATACGGCTGTCTATAACAAATCATTTGCAAATAAAATACTGCATGAGACTTTGTGTGAGTGTCTAAATCAGTGGTTCTCAACCTGAGTGTCGGGACATTTCCACAAGGGGTTGCAAATTCAATCTGAGGGGTCAAGAAATGATTAACAGGATATTAAAGTAGAAAGAAACTAATTTCCACTACACAATATTCTGTTCATTTTTTTCAGACTTTTCTCTAATCTTCGCTCTTTTCTTTTCTTTGTTAATAATTTGCAGAGTCGAACAAAACAAGGGAAAAAAAATTATTGAAATCATCATAACTACTGGTTAAGAGAGGTCAAGTAGACATTGTTCTGGCGTTTTTTTAGGGGTTGACAAGCCAAAAAGGTTGGGGTCCAACATGATCTCATCCCTACCCGTCATATTATGAAGCCTCATTATAGTGATGGCGGGGCCAGACGTAGTATTGTGACGCAGAAGGTTTGCTGGTTAACGTTGTGAAATGGTCGCATTAACGTTGTGAAGCGGTGGCGGATATTTAGACAACAAAACTACTTAGTTAAGTTTAGAAAAAACATCATAGTTTGGTTGAAAATAAGTATGTTTGAAACGTACTTTAAGCTACGGACGGAACTAAGTATTCAAAACCGAACCGAAAAAAACAAACCGTTCAATGACGTACAAACCGAACCGCGGGCTTGTTGAACAGTTGCACCACTATTAAATACAGACGTACTAAATATTTGATGAGGTGCCAGAGACATAGAAGAGACAATTATCCGAACAGAAGCGTACTTGACTATTAAGTAGTCTGCCTTATTTCATGTATAAAATCAGTGTTATGGCTTCATATAATATAGAACCAATATAGCAAGAAAACAAGTAAAGTCAAGAGGAAAAACACTGAAGGCTCTTCTCATTTTTCATCTTCATCTCATCTAATCACTCCAATACACGGATAT
>CAKAOH010040310.1:42393-55674 GCA_916701665.1 Sebastiscus tertius | reverse complement strand
TGTAAGAGCCACAATGTGTGAATATAAGTTAAAATTAATAATTTCTAGTTATTGTAACTGACTTAGATAATGTTTAAAAAGGTAAAGAGAAAAATGCATGTATATTTAATTTTGATGGTATAGACTCCCTTTAATATAGTGAGAGAGTGAGTGTGCATTAGAGTTAGGAGGCAGAGAGCTGCGTTAGGTACGGGAGCACATAGTTTTTTTACCGTGTGACACTATGTAATATCTTACTTTTATCAGTAAACGTTTTAAACTGGATTACATCTCCTGTCATTCGCGTCAGACTAAAGTTACTGTGCCTACAGCTCGTTTGTGGCTTATTTTTGGGATTCAGAAGGAATGCCACTACAGTCACTGTGTTGAGGTAAGAACATTGATGGCACTAGTTGGGATGAAAGACTTTTTAAACACATCTTTAGTTGGCAGAGGGGCTCTATAGCGCCTCCCGACTGGCTGCAGAGAGGATGGGAGCTATCTGCCAGGATGCTCCTCGCTTTCTTCCTCGTCCTTTCTGTAAAAAAGTTGAGTCAAGGGCTTTTGGGGTTCACCACCTATTTTGCCTGCCATTGACACAATCCTAGACAGTTTATTGTTCTATCTACAGTGTGGGTGACCGTACCAGACAGGAAGGTTAAAGGTCAAAATCCTCTCAACAATAGTTTTGTACACTAATTCTAAAATCTGCTGGCTGACACTGAGGCCACTAAGTTTCCTTAGAAGATAAAGTCGCTGTGAGCATCTCTTGAAAATATATTCTGTATTTTCAGAGAAGCTCACCTGGGAGTCCAGGACTGTACCGAAGTATTTAAAATGTTCCACAGTTTCAACATGTTGGCCATCAAGTGAAACTGGCTCTGTGATAAAATGTTGTTTTGTTCAGCACATGATTAATTCTTTCGTCTCGGCCACATTGGTTTCTAGCTGGTTAGTGTGACACCATGTCTGAAGGGCTGTAGTGTGGGCCAGATAGGCAGCTTCACCTTGTGGGCCTGTTTCCTATAAAAGGCCAACTAAGGCCATGTCATCCGCACACTCAAACAGTCTAAAATGTTTCTCATTGATCATAAATTCATTAGAAAAAAGAGAGAATAGCACAGGGGAAAGAACACAGCCTTGTGGGCAGCACGTCTGACATGTTCTCCCTGACACAGACCCTCTGATCCACACAACTAACCCTGTGTTGATGTTGAGATCAATGAGCCTTTTCAGGAGAATATGCGTCTTCATTGAGTTAAAAGCTGAGCTAAAATCCACAAATAAAGCTCTGGCATAACCTTTAGGATGCATACAGTGTTTTGTGGACTGTGTTAAGCTTTAAATAATGTTACACTTTTATAGAATGACCAAACTATCTTCTTGGCTTTTATTTTGACATGTTTGCCTTCACTTCCTGGTCACGTGACTGCAGTTCTCCGCTCCTCGATTCAAAAGAAAAAATGACTCAAAGAAACTTGACGAAACTAAAATCGGATCGTTTTTTTAATTATTTTTTTTCGTTTTTCGTTTGGAAACAAAAAACAAACAGAGCACCACTTGATTCCATTTTTCGTTTTTGGTTTAAAACGAAAAAACAAAACACCTATGTGACTCCTGTTCCTCAATTAAAAATGAATAATGATGAAAGGAATTCACAAAAACAAAAAACGGCCCGGTTTGGATCGGTTTTTCGTTTTTTGATTCAGAAACCAAAAACGAGAAAACGGCCGTTTTTTCATTTTTGGTTTTAAACGAAAAAATAAAAAAACGTTTTTTCGTTCTTGAATTCAAAAGGAATAACGGATTATCCGATGATACGCAGACCCTAAGTCCAGCCCCTTCCGGTGGACTCAATGGGACCTTCTTTGAAATGATTTTTTGAAATAAGTTTAGTTATTTTATATAAGTTAGTCAACAGCCAGAGACAAACATTGTTTTTGATGCTGTTTGAATTGTGTCAAGAATCACACAGATGATGTTTGTCTATTTAAAAGATAATTTTGCAAGTCAAGAAAGTCTCAGTGTTCTAGAGGTCTGTCGTAGTGTCACTTAGTTTAGAGTGAAACCGCTCAGTGAACTACATCTCTCGTCTCTAGCTAGCTAGCTAACTAAGCAATGTTCCAGGCATTGTGTAAGTAGTAATGTAGCGTTACCTGATGTGTTTTATCCAGTAACTCCTGGTCTTTTTATTACGAGTAATAAAACCGTTAAAATTGTTGCTAAATAAATATAATGTAATGTTGTAATCTAGTCTCTATTAATATATCATATTTCTTGAGTTTATCATAAATACTTAAAAATCATACATTGCAACATGATTGATAACTACAGCTGTTCCATAAATGTAGCAGAATTCAGTGCAGTATTTTCCTTCTGAAATGTAGTGAGTGAAACTACATTTTCAAAATGCGATATAATAATGTAATAACATTTTTTTATTTTTTTTATTTTAGCATAGTGACCATTTATTTTCATGTTTGCTGACAAGGAGTCGTTTGTTACTATGTGAAAGAGGAAATGTGATGATTTATTCATGTATGTGACCTGAACATATCTTACATTTGAATTGTTCAGTTATCCAGACAAACACTTGTAATGTGTTCAGACTTTAAAGATCCCATATCGTGCTCATATTCAGGATCATACTTGTATTTTGTGTTTCTACTAGAACATGTTTACATGCTGTAATGTTTAAAACCCTTCATTTTACCTCATGCTGTCGGCCTGAATATATCTGTATTTACCTTCTGTCTTAAACACTCTTTTAGCACATTTCGACGGAATTGCAAAAGAATTGCGTTGCTAGGCAACAGCTTGGGTCCATGTGTACTTCCTATCAGCTGATGACATTCAGATACACTGCAACCATGTAAATGTAAACATTCTAAATGTGACCCAGCTTATACCTGGGTCACATTTAGAATGTTTACATTTAAATCTGTGTAAAGGGTCTAAATATTGTATATATGTGACATCACAAATGGACAGAAATCCTGACAGCTTGTTTCAAACGCAGAGTTTCTGAATACGGGCTGTGTGTATTTCCCTGTGGATTGAGCGTTTCGATACTGTCACAGTATTTATATAGGACTTAAGCCTGCTTTATAATAAAAAAACATGAAAATCTCACTTTTTTATAATATGGGAACTTTAAGACTCTTTGAATTTATCCCCTCAGTTTAAGGAGGTGCTGCTTTGCTGAGTCATACAAGTGAAGCATTGACTGAGGACATTTATGGGACTATGAAAATATTAACTTTCCCACAAACTAGCAGATCCCATTTTTAATATTTTTTTTCGCTCTGACCTTTTGACATCGTGTCAAAGGTAACTGCAGGCTGAGAGAATAATAAACATAAAGATCAGTATTATTTTTATCTTAGAGATTTGAGGGGAAACAGTGAAATGAAGGCGAGTCAAGAAGCACTTTTCTTCCACACATTCTTTTTATTTGTAAATAATAAAAATGAACTTTTTTTTTTAAATATAAAACATACACATCATTTGAGCCACATCTGTTATACAAACAAGTAACGTTGCAGTGAATGCTTTACTTTTTTCTAATTTTTCTTTTTGTTTCAGTGGAACACAGAAGTTGTAAACAATCAGCAATTTTTTTTTTTCCTGTTAATACTGACAAAGAAAAAAGAAAAACCAGCTTCACCGGACGATGAAAAGAAAAGTCAACCCTTCTGAAGTGGGACTGAACATGGCCGGGGGGTTCAGACATTGGGTTTGAAGCACAAAGAAGTGTTCAGACGACGACTTTCAGAGTAGTGGTACACCTGTAGTTCTCACGGCCGCTGTGTTTGAGCTCGGCCAGGTTGTGACTCAAGTCCACGGTCTCGTGTTGTCCCACTGCATGGTCCCTAATGACGTATTAATCGCTCCTCATTATATGACTTGGCCCCTTTGCAAATATCACTGAACCCAATGAAAACCTAGCTGAATGGCTGTTGCTGTATTTACAGTGTATGACTCTCTGTGCATCTGCATTTATTCTTTATATAACTTAACAGTTCATGTGTTCGCATATCTGAAATCATTATGTTGAAACATAATTCATATTTCCATATAAGTGGATCTGATTTGTACATATTTATTCATACATCACCTCAGCCCCTTGGAGGTATACTATGATGTGGAATAACAGTAGGAGGGGCTGTGAGGTCTGCTCAGTACCGCTGTACAGTACCGTACATCTTCCAGAGGGTCGAGGAAAGACATCACCGTAATCTTGGGATTTAGTTTGAGAGACATTCAGCACCGGACTCAGGGATGTGGCATTGACTGCAGTCGAGTTCAAACGTCTTTGCGTAATGGGAATGGCTTCGGTTTCTTGGTTTTATCTCTTTAATATTCAAGTACGAGCAAACTGTACAACTGCATGCAACATACAAGCGGCCCTACAGTATGTGGAACTAACACACGTATCTAGTTCAGTATCTTTTTTTTCTGTATCTGTTTTGTTTTACAAAAATGTGCATGCAGCTTGGAACAGGTTCCAAAGTCATGCTGGCCCCGCCTTTTTCCTGGTGGGAGGAGTCTGCAGGCCGAACGGAGGATGAGCATTGGTGTTGGTGTCCTGACAGATCGGTTCTGATTGGTTACTTTCACATTCACAGAGATGCACAAAGGAAACTGTGAGCGATTCTTCTTTTCTGTGTCTTTGTCCGTTTCCTTTACGACGAGACAAAGAGATGAACCAGCGACGGGATTGTTGCTTTTTTTCTTTTTTTTAACTATATGTTTTTTTTCAAAAAGTTAAACTTTTTGTTGTAAAAAAATCAAGCTCTTGTGCTTGTGTTTGAATTTCAAAATAATGTTAACTAAGGGTTGGTTAAAAACGTGCTAGGGTGAGGGAATGCACTCCTCAAAAAATGTGAAAAATTAGTCCTATCTTGCTCTCGCGTTTTTTTGTTGTGTTTTTTTTTTTTTTTACAGTGATGTTGAACCCTTGTGATATTTCAAAGTGACATAAATTTTATTTATTGGTCAACCTCCCGGGAGGCCTAATATACATCTATACAAAGACGACTGGCCTGGACGTTTGCCAGCGGTGGAACAAGGAAAACAACGCCGCACGCTAATCTCACTGTCAAGTGTAAAAATCTAAGCTGTGTCATCATCACCGGTCCTCCGCTGCATAACACTTGCGGACATTTAATAGTTTTTTATCTCTTGTGTTTTGTTTATTTTTTTCTCTCCATGCACACACCAGACCGACAACATTATCATGAGCATTTTACGTACCGTAAAAACATTTTGTGCCAGTAGTAACGAAGGGAAAGAAATGAACGACAAAGCAAACACGCTAAAACAGTGTGGCTTCAGAGCAGCCATGGTAAACATACTGAAAGGAGGATTTTTTCGACAGAGAGAGAGGGACCAGTGATGCGGCTCCAAGGTCTAGGCACCAGAAGAAGGCCCTGTACTTCCAGACTGAATACCCACGCGAGAGCACCTTGCGTGGCGGCAGGAGTGCCAGCAGTCTGTTGGGGGTTCTGGAGGAGGCCACTGCAGAGAGGATTACGCCACCTGCAGGCGTGGAGGGTGATTACCTCTATCTCGAGTCCATACATTCTGATGCTTAACGTACATTTCTTTGCTTTTGTTGATTCAGTTAAAAATCACCCTGCTTCGTTTGATTCTCTGACACTTTTTTCGTCTCCCGTCTGGAGAGCTACTGCTTGTTGTCTGTCGACAGCCCTGCTTCTTCAGCATACACAGAGAATGAGATTTTTCTGAATGGATATGAAACACTGAAATGTGGCGCTCCCTACAACAGACAAAATTAACCGCGGCAGGAGTGATTGTCAGATCTCAACAAAGCTTTCTCGTTGTGACTGCTTCTGATTGTTGTTGTTCTACATTTCCGCCATCCCTTTTTTTTTTGTTTGTTTCTCTCTACAGTACGTTTCATGAGTTTGTCATTTGTCGAGCGCCGTAGAGCTGTTATGTCCACTAGGATCGGACCCCGGGAGGTCCGGAGGAGCTGTCGAGTGACGACTGGGAAGCCCGCCGAGTTAGGGAGGCGAGCGTGGGATCCACCAAGGACGACGGCGGGAACAACTTGTACCAACCAATGACTGTGCTTGATAAGTCCAGCTCCTCCAATAGGATTTGTGCAACTCCCATGAAGCTTTTATGGTCCATGCGGCCGTAGTCCCCCCATACAATCACCTGAAGGAAAAATCATTTTCTGTCAAATGACACAGCAAGTCTAGTTCCTCCTGTTAAAGCTAGGGCTGTCAAAGGTATCGTGATAATAACGCGTTAACACAAATGCGCTTTAACGCCACTAATTTCTTTAACGCATTCACGCAAATGATCTTTCAGAGGTTGTAGCGGGCTGAGAGTAAAGATACTGGCATCATATGAAACTACAAAATCTGATGAATCCATTCTTACCAGCCAGGTCATACTAGCTCATCATGAAGGAGGTTAAATAACACTCCAAACTTACGCTAAATTTTGGCGAGGAAAAACTGGCATGGCCATTTTCAAAGGGGTCCCTTGACCTCTGACCTCCAGATATGTGAATGTAAATGGGTTCTATGGGTACCCACGAGTCTCCCCTTTACAGACATGCCCACTTTATGATAATCACATGCAGTTTGGGGCAAGTCACAGTCAAGTCAGCACACTGACACACTGACAGCTGTTGTTGGGCTGCAGTTTGTTATGATTTGAGCATATTGTTTTATGCTAAATGCAGTACCTGTGAGGGTTTCTGGACAATATCTGTCATTGTGTTGTGTTGATAATTGATTTCCAATAATAAATATATACATACATTTGAATAAAGCAGCATATTTGTCCACTCCCATGTTGATAAGAGGATTAAATACTTGACAAATCTCCCTTTAAGGTACATTTTGAACAGATAAAAAATGTTTCATTGGTTTGTGATTTATCCCGATTAAATATTTGAATTGATTGACAGCTGTAGTTAAAACACATTTAATCAGTATGAGTTTGGATTAAAACATTTAACTTTGTGATGAAGAGAAATATATGTCAGGCTCACCTGTAAGACTTTACCCTGTGGGCTCTCCTCGAATAGCAGTGCTTGCTGGTACAGTGGGTCAAGTGTTTTCCGTGCAATCTTGGTTTTCTTTTTGGCTACGTACGCTCCATTATTCAGCAGATAGACCTTGACGTATGGAGCTGAAGGCAGAGACAAAGCAATAAAAAAGCCATTAGTGAGTAACACAGCGACTCTCCAATAGAATCCAGATCAGATCTCGCGGCTGCTTCTATCTTTATGGGAAGGGAAAGCACAGAGCAAGCTTTCGGCCGGGTCTATCTACTGGATGCAGAGTGTTTATCATATAATAATGTTAAGAATGTATGACTGATGTCTTGAGGGGAAGGGGGAGGGATTAGTACGCTTTTTCAGGTTGCTCAGGTTCTCACCAGGGAGGTTTTTGGATCCTGGCTTTTGTACGAGTCCTCGAGCCCTGATAACTTCCACCTCCAGCTGACTCTTTTTCTCCATCATACCGATCTGGATGTCACCTGGGAACCACAGAAAAGTGAAAAGGCGGTTGGTTCATACGGCAGGAAGATGATGACGCTGTGTACTGTAGAGCTAAAAGGTGCTGACAGCTGCAAGGTGAACATGCAGTCAGAAGAACATCGGTGGTAGTGACTGCACACTTAGAAATATATGAGTAGGGATCTTTTATTAATACTGATGAGAGCAGTATATTGCATACTTAATATTTCATTAGATTTATTATGTCACACTATATCATTGCATTATATAGTATCCTATACTATATATGCTATGAACTATATTATTACTATATTAATATAGATATATTTACATATTGTTACTTATCATAATATTATATTACATTCTATTGTACCCTGTTATAGTAGTAAGTATCTCTCACAATTACATATAAATACAATATAACATGACATTATATACAGTATAGTGTAATAGATGTAATATAATATCTCATATATGAACCTCTGTCATGCCACATTACATATGATGTCTAGTACACTTATCTTGCTGACTGCTACTGTCACACCACTTTGTCATTTTTCTGAGAGACGGTACTGCACTGTTAGTTTAAGGTTCAACACCAGTAGTATGGAGGACAAAACCTAAATCAAAAATCAATAAATAAATGACTTGGTAAATAATTCATAATTAAAGGGACCGTTTGTAACTTCTGTATAAATCATTGCAGGTCGGTGTCCCATGCACGTTCGCGTGTGTCTACGCTGTTCAGACTCAGACTCCAACACAAACTACACGGAAGCACCAAAACCTCAAAGTTCTATCTAGTGAAGCCTGTCAGTGTTGGACGCGGGGGAGACCTTAGCTTTGGTCTCCAGGGCCGGAGTCTCTGCTGTACTCTGCTGAAATATAGAGTGATATTGTGCTTTTAGCTGACGTGTGTCGCCTCACTGTTTTGAGTGATGCTCCTTCATGTCTATGTAGAGCGAGCACAAGCGCGAGCAACAGGACGCTGACTTTCGTTGACTTAACGGCCACAGGTGTTGCTGTTAACAAGCATTTCTGATTCTTACAAACAGTTTAAGTCATTAAAGGTAACAAAAATAATATTAAAAATAAATGTAGCCATTAATTAATAAATAAAATGTGACATAAATTGATATTTCTGTTTTAATTTGCTTCTTTATTTATTCATCTTTGTATGTATTCCCTTATTTATTTACTCTTCTGCTTAATTTTCCCTTTTACTTATTAATGTATTCATTTACTTTTTCATTTATTTTTTCATTTATTTTTTATTTATTTATTTTTGCATTTATTTTTAATTATTTTATATTTATTTTAAAATGTATGTATTTATTTATGCATTTATTTACTTATTTCTGCACAATTTTCCATTTGCATTTCACCCCTTATTTATTTCCCCAAACTTATTTATTTCTGTACTCTTTTCTTTATACATTTCTTTACACATTTGTTTTTGCATTTCTGCCTCATTATGCAAATGAGGGGGGCTGTCACCCAACGTGTGTCATCCTATCAGAGCATCATGGGGTCAGAGTGGATATATGGACCATATGCTAGCCAGCTAGCTGCTCTGCCTGGTACCGATACAGGTGTGCGTTATTATCGAGGATCCAGTTATTTATTGATTGATTTATTGATTTTGGCAGGTTCCGTCCTCCATACTGTAGGGAGTAACCAAAGTATATTGCTTGCCTTGTGATTTCGACTTGAATTTCACCTGCACTAGTTTTTTTTTCTATGCTCATTGCTTATTATTATTTCCTCCTTGGGTATCAACAGAGGCTTATCTTATCTAGCTTATCTTTAAAAAATTACTGATTAATAATCAGAATATTATATCATGAAAAATTAATTAATATTAATATTAATATTGTAAATGCAAAAAAATCTGAGAAAAAGAAAATAAATAAATAATTTAAAAACATATACAAGCACACACATAAGAGAAAGAGAAAAATATAAAAAAAATATTAAATAGGAGAAAGAGGAGAGGAGTGTCAGGAGAGCGTGAGGAGAGGAGAGTCAGATGAGAGGAGAGCGTGAGGAGAGGAGAGGAGAGGAGAGTCAGAGGAGAGGAGAGGAGAGTCAGAGGAGAGGAGAGGAGAGGAGAGGAGAGCGTGAGGAGGGGAGAGTCAGAGGAGAGGAGAGGAGACAAGAGTCAGAGGAGAGGAGAGTCAGAGGAGAGGAGAGGAGAGTCAGAGGAGAGGAGTGGAGAGGAGAGGAGGGGAGAGGAGAGGAGAGGAGAGGAGAGGAGAGGAGAGTCTGAGCAGAGGCGAGTAGAGGAGAGAACGATCAAGAGGAGAGGAGAGGAGAGCAGAGGAGAGGAGAGGAGAGAGGAGTATCATCATCATGTTACCTATTGCAGGAGTAGCCAGTGTTTGCCGTCCCACTAGCTGAGCCGGTCCGAGGCCATCCAGGAAATCACTGAACTGACTGCTGGCCCCCAGATTGACTCCAGAGAAGAGCAAACTAACACAGAAAACACACAAACACCAATTCATTAGGACAAAAATGGCCGCTATCACCACACAGTCAGTAGACTGTAGACAGCTGGCATACTTTGAGACCTCAGAGCTCATATCGCTGCCTTCAGGAGAACCCATTTGCTGCCCGTCATTATTTACAGCACGAAAAACATTTCGGAAAATGGCGAAGCGAGAGATTCCATCACAGAAAACACCAAGCCTTAATTAGATTCAGTCAAAGTGTGTGTTTTATCATTGCTTCACTGAGGTGAAGCAATGTGCTCATTATATTACACTCTGTTTACGGTCAGTCACCCGATACATGTACATGCAGAGATGAAGTGTACGCCTGGATATAATCCCTCACAACGTGTTGGCAAACACACTTCACTGCCACATCCACGTCATTTTACTGAGGGGGGGTTTAGTGGGCAGCTACAGTAGCTTCATCAGTGTAACGTTTGCTGTTTGAAACCAATGAAAAAGAAAATAGAAACATTGCAGTCTGAAAACACAGGTTGAAATGTAAAGTAGACAAAAATAAAGGAGCTATCATTTGGCATACTCCTTCCCCCTGAGACCCACGGGATCGGGAAGGTACAGATATATGAAAAGACCTGTGACCTAACGCTCCAAATTTGCTGGAATGGCCAATTTCAAAGTGGTCCCTTGACCTCTGACCTCCAGATATGTGAATATAAATGGGTTCTATGGGTACCCACGAGTCTCCCCTTTACAGACATGCCCACTTTATGATAATCACATGCAGTTTTTTGAATGCAGTATAAATGTGTTATTTTCTTCTATTCTAAAATGAAGTGTTTGAATATTTCTGCATAAATTATGTAAATTGGGTCTCACTGTAAAGCTTAGACTCTTGTGGATCCAATGAGCCCAACTGTGATGATGATGTTAGTCCCCATAGAAGCCAATTTATTGTAGTTAGACCATTTTTTCACTGTATAAAATGACCTGTGGTGATCACAGCCTCATGAAACTTTACAGACATAAACTAGAGACCTAGAGCATTCAGAGGATGGATGGATCAAACTAGAGACCTAGAGCATTCAGAGGATGGATGGATGGATCAGACTAGAGACCTAGAGCATTCAGAGGATGAATTAGCTTTTCTAGCTAGATTGACAATAAGGGGGTTTCTGAGCAGTTTACACAACACAAGTGTTCGCCATCCAATCGCCGAAAAATGCAATTCTTGCAGAAATCTCCAAATGTCAAAAGTAATATATACTAAACTAAAATCACTAAAATCACTAAAATATACTAAAATACTAAATCACAGCATGGCTTTTTCTGTGGTGTTCCTCGAGGTCTTGGTGTCTTAATGTGGTATTTTCAAGGGATTATTGATTATTTTTCCCGTGGTAAACATGGTTAAATTTAGAACCAAATCTGTGTATCAATGCAAAAATTGCTGCAACAACTTATGAGACATAATAGAGCATGTGAATGACCATCATATACCTCTATCATAATGTTCTAAACCCTTTTATTTGTTATGATTTATGACTAGAACAACTTGACACACAGTGCTGAGCTGCATC
Source organism: Sebastiscus tertius (assembly GCA_916701665.1). Taxonomy (NCBI): domain Eukaryota; kingdom Metazoa; phylum Chordata; class Actinopteri; order Perciformes; family Sebastidae; genus Sebastiscus; species Sebastiscus tertius. Next base: position 44,161 of record CAKAOH010040310.1, on the reverse strand, counting down.
TCAAATTAATCTTCAGGTTCTCAGCTTTTAGATGATGTACACCACTTCTATGACATCTACTGATGACCTGCTATCTCCCCCTAAGGATCCCTGTACCCCCCTAAAGAAGACAAAAACGGGTCTATTGTGGGTCTCAGAGGGATGAGTGAGAAAAGAATGATAAAGGAGGGAAACATGGTTGATTGAAGCAGGAAGTGTGCGGTTTACTGACTTTCCCTCAGAGTTGTAACTGTTCATGCTGCCGTTGTTGGACTCTCTGCTGGGCTGGCGGCTCATGTTCCTGGTCAGCTCTACTGCCATGCCGGTCTCCGTGCTCCTTTGGATGGGTGCACCCTTCTCCTTCTTACTCTTCCCATCTGATGAAAGAGGAGAGACAGTAACCATCAAAATGTTGGAGTCAGAGGTGCTGTTGGAGTTGTTTTTCACCTTTATTTCACCAGACAGAATGTGTAGATGTGCTCTTTTACTTTTTTTTCGCCCTGTCTAAGGGCTGATTCAGAAGGAGAGTACATGTCTACTGAAAAACAATATTGTTGAAATGAGGGACGTCTGCACATTGACTCCGCTAGATGCCACTAAATCCTAAACACTGGTCCTTTAACTAAGCCACTACCAATGCCCCATAAAGTGTGTTGTTAATTGATTTCCAATAATAATTATATATATATATATATATATATATATATATATATATATACATTTGCATAAAGCAGCATATTTTCCCATTCCTGTTGATAAGAATATTAAATTCTTAATTTGATGATTCATTGTGATTAAATATTTGAATCGATTGACAGCCCTAATCTTGACTTTTAGTCACCAGTATGGGTCAAGCTGGAATCCTACATTTCCCATAATGCAACTAAAAAGCATCTTTTGTTAGACCCTCTCTGTCTTGTAAATACACTCGTCCCTCAAACTTCACAGCCCCAGTGTGTGACGGGCTTTCTGACATCCAGGTGGGGATAACCCCTGTAGACATCATCAGGGTTATTTTTTTCAGACTTTAAGTTCCTCCAGAGCCACAAAAGACCTTATACAACTGTTTTCACAGGCTGAATAGTATCCCCCCCACCCAACCAGTAAACTGAACTCCATATGTAAAATTGTTGCATTGCCCCTTTAAATCATTGCTGCCCCACAAAATGTTACATTTAGAACAAGAAAAATCACAGATTAAGAAACAGATTCCCTTTAACTCCTGTTGTGGTTATGAAACAACAAAGATTGTAGAGGAGTGGGCCAGCTTCCAGAGCACATTTATCAATGAAATATGGCCTTTTTTTACATCAAACAATTCACTGGTGGAAAAGAAAATTCCAAGACAGCCTACAGATCCAGTTCCGTGACTTCTCTTTCTGAAGCGCTGCCAGAGTCGCACCCATGTCCTGCTGAGGCTGGTAATCACTAGTAAACAGGAAATTGTTGGGCAGAAAAGCAACCCAAACAACAGTGTGTGTGACCAGCACACACTTGGACTGGGGTGTGTCCACCTTCTGACTCATAATATTGGCAAATATGGTGCAAAGAGAAAAATGTAGCTGCATTCCTGAGCCTCCCTTCATCCCTTGTGCATGCTGAGCATGAGAGGATTTCTTTACATCTAGCAGGTGAGCAATATATAAGTAAGAATTATCTTAAAATCCTAAAGTTGAAGTCTCCCTTACCTTCTTTCTGCTCTCATCTATCACGAACAGGAAAGATTTTTCAAATGAAGGTTGATCTCTGCACTATCTGTGTTTTCTACATCAGGAGAGGGGGGGGGGGG